>PVJX010048953.1:0-11274 GCA_004027295.1 Dolichotis patagonum
TGTCTACTATGTGCTATATGTAGTATACCATAAAGAATTAAAAAGAGAACCTGGCCCTTGATCTTTAAAAGTTAGTCTTAGTAAAATTACCAACAAATAAGTAACAATTGGAGAATTGTTTTAGTCAGTTTTTCATACAATGGCCTGAGAATAACTTAAAGAGCAAAAGTTTATTTTGCTTCAGAGAATTCAGTCCTTGGTCAGCAGCTCCATTGCTACAGGACTATGATAATCAAGAAACATCCTGACTGAAAGGTGTAGTGGAACAAAACAGCTCATCTCATGGCCACCAGAAAGCAGAGAGCAGGCCCATGCCAGCAACATTTCTCCTTTTTCCTTTTGGCTGATTTGCCCTTCTCCCACTAGGCAGTACAGCCTCCACTCCGGGCGCATCCTTTCCAGGTTGCTGGATCCCAGGCCAATTATTTCTAGAGATTTCCTCACAGGCACACTTGGAAGCATACTTTCCTAATTTGCTTGATGTTTCTCAATCTAACCAAGTTGACAATTAAAGTTAACTATCACAAAACCAAACAAAACAGCACATGTTATGTAGCATAGAAAGTAATTCCTCTAATGTTCTCAGAAATAAGGACCATGAAGATTGAAATAGACTTTCCTGAATTGGTCCAATAACGTCACTACAGTAACAAAGAGGAAAGAAAACAGGAATAAGCCCTGCTCACAGCATAAATCAGTATCCAGAATAGCAACAATATTCTATCTAAAATGTCCAGTTTTCAACCAAATAATTACAACACATATGTGAACCAGACACACATATGCAAAAAAATTTATAAATCATTTTTTAGGAATCCAGAAGTTGGACTTAGGAGACTTAAATCCAATTAATAAAGCATCTATTATAATATAATCAAGGAACTAACATAAATAATATTTAAGAATTAAAGAAATATATTATTCCCTGTGCTTTTCAGAAACTATTTAATTTCAGACAATTCAATTTGTCAATACTTACTTTTGTTTCCTGAGCTATTTAATAACAAAAAGAAATCATTTTGTGGTATTATCTTGAATTGTTTTCTTCCAGTAGTTTCAAAATTTCAAGTCTTACCTTAAGGTCTTTGATTTCAAGTGAATTTGTATATAAGTTGAGAGATGAGTCCAGTTTCAATCTACTACATGTAGGTGCCCAACTTTTCCAGCCCTATTGTTGAACAGGCCGTCTTTTCTCCAGTTTATGCTTATGGCACAATTGTTGTGCATCAGAAATGAAGTCTGTTTCCCTGAAGTAGTTGTAGGTATGTGGGCTTCCTTCTAGATCTTCTGTTCTATTGGTCTATGTGTCTGTTTCTATGGCAATACCATGCTGTTTTTGTTACTGTGGCTCTATAGTGTATGTTGAAATCATGGCTTGTGATGCCTCCTGCATTGCTCTTTTTGGTCAGGGTTAATTTAGTTATTTGTGCTTTCATATGGATTTTAAGATTTTGTTTTCTAATTCTGAGAAAAATGTCATTGATACTTTGTTGGGGAATAAAGTACGTCTGTAGATTACTTTTTGTAGTGTGGCCACTTTAACAATATTGATAGTCACCAACTATAAAAATGGTTTATCTTTCCATCTCCTAGTATTTTCGATTTCTCTAATGTTCTATAATTTTAATTGTTGAAGTCTTTTAGTTATATTTATTCTTAAGCATTTTCTTTTCTGGAGGGAAGGCTATTACAAATGCAATAGTTTTCCTGATTTATTTCTCAGTGATTCATTAGTGGAATATAGGAAAGGTACTCATTTTTTATGTTGATTTTATATCCCACTAATTTGTTGAATTTATCAGTTTGAAGATTCTTTTGGAGGAGTCTTTAGGTTTTTCTAAATATAGAATCATTTCATTTGTAAACAGGAATATTTTGATTTCCTACTTTTTATTTGCATCCTTTTATTTCTTTCTTTGACTAATTATTCTGGCTAAAATTTCAAATATTGTATTGAATAAACATGTGAGAATAAACAACCTTCTCTTATTCCTGAATCGAAGGAAATACTTGCAATTTTTCCTCATACAGCACAGTGTTGGTGATGGACTTGAATTATATAGTCTTTACTATGTTGAAGTATAACTCTTTTATACCCACTTTATTCAGAGGTTTTATCTTAAAGGCATCTTGAATTTTGTTGAAGGCCCTTTCTGCTTCTGCTGAGATTACCATGTGATTTTTATTGTTGACTGTGTGCTGAATTGCATTTATTAATTTTTATATGCTGAACCATCCTTTCATCTGTGGAATGAAACAACTTGACCGTAGTGTATGATCTTTTTAATGTGCTGTTGAATTCAACTTGCAAGTATTTTATTAAGTATTTTTGCATCTATATTTATCAAGGATGTGCACAGAAAAAGAAACAATGAACAGAGTAAAATGGCATCCTACAGAATGGGACAAAAATCTTTGCCAGCTATTAATCAGAAAAAGGATTAATATTCACGGTAATAAAAACACAAAAGAACAAATAGGGCTGGGGATTTAGCTCAGCAGCACAGTGCCTACCTGGCAAGCACAAGGCCATGAGCTCAATTACCAGTATCAAAAAAAACAGAGGAATCCAACCAACCTGGGCAAATTATCTGAATGGGTACTTCTCAAAATATGTTCAAATAACCAATAAATATATTAAAATATATTAAAATGATCAATATTTTTGGCTAGGGAAAAGAAAGTCCAAATTACATTCAGATTCCATCTCACTTCAGTCAGAAGGGCTTTCATCAAACAAAACAAACAAACAAAAAACCAAAACAACTAAATATAAATGCTGCCAAAATATGGAGATGTATTTATACACTTCTAGTGAAAATACAAATTAGTGCAACCACTATAGAAAACAGAAATTCCCTGTGCAGTTTCCACAGGAAAACTAGAAATAGACCTAACATATGATCAAATATATCACTCCTTGGTATAAATCCAAAGAAAATGAATTCAGCATACAAAAGACACCCCTACACACTCATGTTTATTGTGGCATTAGTCACAAGGTATGAAACAGCCTGAGTGCCCATCAACAGATGAATTGATAAATAAAATAACACACATACGTACACACAATAGGATTCTATTTGGCCATAAAGAAGAATTAAAGCAAATATTTTGGGGGGTGGGGAATGAATGCAGCTGGTGAACATCAGGTGAAGCTAAATAATCCAGACATGGACCAGTACAAGGTGTCTCATGTGTGTGGGGAAGATGACCTGAAAGTATAAGAACTATGGAGAAGGGAGAGAAAAAAGGGAAGAATAAGAATTAGGGAAGTTTAACAGAGGAGAGTGCTTAACAGTGCAGGCAGGCTTGATTAAAGCATGAAATATGTATGTATGAAAATATTACAATGAAAGTTGTTAATTTGCACAGTTACTATGTATTATAATTATAATAAAAACAACAAAGTAAATTTTTAAAAGGAAGATACGATGGCCATACATTATCAAGTAAAAAATCTCAATAAATATTATAAAATATAAAAATTTCAACTCAAATTCTGGTGTTGGAAAGTAGAAGAACTAAAATAAAAAATATCGAGTTAGCAGAAAAAAACAAGCAAGGTTTAAGATCTTTCAATAGAAGTTATGCATTCTGTAGAGGAGCAAGGAAGACTACATCAGGAAGTATACCAATATGCATCAAATGGAAGTCCTAGAAAGAGAACAAAGAAACAAGCAGGAAAGTCTCTAAACTATAGTGATGTAAAGCTTCAAATTTGGTGCAAATCACTAATGCATACATCCACAAACTTAAGACAAACATACAGAGATGTAGACTTAGCCACATCACAGGAAGTGTCAAAAGAGAAGCAGAAGACCTTGAAGACAGTAAGAATTCAGTGCTCGTTTACACATAAAAGAATGACAGTTAGATGCATAGCTGACTTCTCATCCAAAGTACAGAAGCTAGAAACTTGAGGAGTGACATATTCGAAGTGTTAAATAAAAAACTGTCCATGAGAGATATTTAGCAAAAAATAATCTTTTTAAAATGAAGGAGAAACAAAAACATTCTCAGGTAAACAAATATTTAGATGATTTTTTGCTGAATAAAAATCTTGCAAAAAATGCCTTGCTGAACAAAAATCTTGCAAAAAATACCTTGCTTAAATATCTTGCTGATAGAAAGGCACATCAGAGAGTAATTCTAATAAAAACAAACAGAACAATTAGTAAAGATAATTGTACAGGTGATTAGACAAGAATAGGAATATTTCTTCTCTTTTTTTCTCCACTTATTTAAGAAAAAAATTATAAACAAGAATGTAAGTTTCACTGAGATTACAGTTCCACATGGGTTCGGCTGCCTTCACTGCTTGAGTACACAGATCTTCCTGAAGACCATGCTTAGCAAGCCCATTACCCTTGAAGTGGAGCCCAGCAACACCACTGAGATTGTCAAGGCCATGGCCCAAGACAAAAAAGGCTTCCCCTCACTAGCAGAAGCTATTTGCAGTCAAGTAGTCAGGAGTCCACCCTACACTAGCCCTGTGCCTGAGGAGAGCTATCTGTGCTTCCCCTATCTTTGAAGCTTTTAACAAGTTTCATCCCACTTTCAATAAAGTTTTTACATCCTTCACCATCCTCCCAAAGAAATCCCAGTATGTTTGTTATACTGTTTTGTCTATAACATATAGAAATGTAAAATATTTCAGAGTGACAGCAGAAAGGTGTCAGATGGAAGCAAAATTGTGCTGGGGTAAGGACAGGATATCTGATGGTAATATGAATTCACAGAAAGAAATGAAAGTATCCACAAATGGTAAAAAAAACTGTTACTGTAGTAAACTCTTCAGATATGCATTTGATTCCTTTAACACTCACAGCTCCTTTATGAGAAACTGTTGCACTGCAAATATTACTGTCTAGAAGTATAAAGGACACCTAACAACTCAATAATAAAAAGACAAACAACCCAATTTAAAAATCAACAATGGAGCTAAAGAGACATTTCTCCAAAGAATATATGCAGTTCACTAATAAGAATATGAAAAAAGAATGCTCTAGTCATTAGGGAACATGTAAATCAAAAGCACAATGTGATACCATGCTAACTTTCTGTTATTCTAAAATATTTCAGATAACAGGCATATCAAGAGAAAAGTTTTATTTTGGCTCATAATCTAGGAGGTCTTGATCCATGATCAACTGGTCATGTTATTTTTGGCCTATAGCAGAGCTGCATGTCATTGCAAAGATAAGTGGCAGAGTAAAATTACTCACCTAGTGGCCAGGTACTGTCTTCTTGTCCCCTACAGGGGCATTCCTTCTATGTCCTAATGACTTCCCACTCAGCCCCACCTTTTAAACGTCCTAGGCCCTCTTCATAGTTCCACTCAGGGAACAAGCCTGTAGCACAGGGGGCTCTTGAGGCATCCATACTAACAGCAGATGCCTCTTCCTGCCTACTTCATGGCAGTAACCAAAAGGACAGACCGCAATGAATTCTGAAAAGCATGGGGCAAAATTGGAATTTTCATGCATTGCTGGTGAAAAGGCAGAATAGAACTGCTGCTTTGGAAAGTGGCTTGGTAGTCCCTCCCAATGTTAAAACACAGAATTACCATATGATCTGGGAACTTCATTCCTATGTGAGAGACGTGAAACATGAGACACGCAAACATAAAATCCCTTCTACAAGGGTATTCACAGTAACAGGTTTGTGAATGTATAATACATATATGTATATATATAGTGGTATCAAATATCAGATAAATGTGACATAAATATATGTTTGTGTGTATACACATATTTACATGTATATATCATCAGTATTATTTGGCAACAATAAAGAATGATACTAATACTCAACATTCATGAACCTTGGAAATGTTTGCTCAGTGAGAGAAGTCAATCACAAAAGATCACATATTGTATGATTTAATTTATATGAAACTACCAATAGATAAATTTATAGAGACAGAAAATATATTAATAGTTGCTTAGAATGGAGAAAGATAAAGAGGTACAGTGGGTGTATGATATTTTTGAAATGATGAAAACATTCTAAAATTAAGTTGCATTGGTTGATGCACAACTCCGAATAATACAAACCACTGATTTTCACTTTAAATGAGTGAATTTTGTGGAATGTGGATTACATCTCAATAAAGAGCTTTTAAAAAGCAAGCAAAGCTTCGTGATCTTTTGCAACTCATGTAAATCATCGTCCATTTTCCAAAGCCTAAACAGTTCCTGCCACAGCTGGGCCATGTCAAAATGTCATCGTAGCTTCCAAAATTAAATCATGACTCCTCTTGTTCCTCCTCCTACACCTTGCCCTCCTCCTGAGAGCCTCGCTGAATTGATTCCCAGCTTCTTACAGGTGAAAGCACACTGTGTATCCTGGTTAGGCCAGTTTATGCCCTTTCCCACGAGCTCCCTCAACACAGCCTTCCTTGCTTAGGCAGAAGCTTGCAGATGCAGGAAGCTTTCATTGTGTGTGAAAGTCTGGGTCTCAGCAGAGTTTCCTAATCTAGCGTGGTACTCCTGGCATGGGTAACTTCCCCACTCTATTACTAGGTGAATAAGCTTCCTACTCAAGCCCCTCAGCTCCGGGCACGTTAACCTGTATGCTTCAAAGCTAAAGAATAGAAGGCCTCCCAGAGGGGAGAGATAGGAAGTTAGTGGGTAAAAAGAGATAATTTATGTGCAGTAAAAGAACAAAAATGTCCCATTTTGTCTTTCTTTGCAGCCCTCAGTTCCCATTCTGTCTTAGTTACCTGTGATTTTCCAGTCATTTATCACAGTTGGAATAACACTCAGGTCCAACCAGAGCCAAACACAACTTCCTCAGCTCCGAGTGAATCAAAATGCCTGCTGTATTGCTCCAGGAAAGTAATGACCTTGGTAATTCAGGTGTCTTAAAAATTTTGTGCTAATAACTTCAAGTTCATGAGGTAGAATAAGAGATATACCAAAGCATTTTAAAATTCTTATTCTGGAAAAAAGTTTTCTACCTCTCAGTTTCCAAGTTGCAAATTGAGGTGAAAATGGAAAAGCGATATTGGATTGTAAAATCCCCAGCAAAGATGGAGAAATTAGTATTACAACATAGTTACCGCAGGGACTAATGCTCTGCTTCACTCCATCTCCGCCATTAGATTAGAGTGAGATTACTGAGAACTTTATTTGCAGTCCTTTAAATGCGGTGGCATAAACTGCACTTCAAAAAGGGGCAGGAAGCAGATGCTCTGCTGTCATCATTCATAACGCTGAGGAACCTGCTCGAGCATATTTGCTCTGCCAAGCACTGTAAATAACGGTGCTGAGTTCATATGATCAATCACTGGAAGTTTGGGACAGCTGCTGCCTCAGCAGTGACTACCAAGAGTGGCAGCTCAGTGGCAGGTACAGAGACAGAAAGAAATACCTTGGCCTCCCCCAAGGGACACATGTTAACATGTTTTATTTGATTAGTGTAAATGGCTGTTTTCACATTACAGTGGCAGAACTCAGTCATTCCAGTATACAGAATACAGCCCACAAAGCTGAAAATATTTACCAAATGCTGTAGTCAGGGTTTACAGGGGAAAGGTGTTAACAAAAGACACATAGTTTATATGATCGTTGAATAATATTCACCCAGAGTCAAATGCAAAAGAGTGCGAGAGATCTGTCCACACACCAAGAGCCCAAGAATCCAGCTGAGGGCCTGGGTCCCATGGCAGTGTCCTGCATGAGTCCAGCTGAAGACCTAGACCCCATGGCCGTGTCCTCAACAAGTCCAGCTGGAGGCCTAGAGCCTGTGACCATGTTTCATGCAAGTCTGTGTTAGGGATCTGCCCTGGGAAGGCCCAAAAGTCAATGGTGGAAGCAAAAAGTCTATGCCAGCAAAGATGAGGGATCTGTGCCAGCAGGCCGAGGGATCTGCACTGAAGCCGGGAAACAAAGCCGAAAGTAAGGACTAGCGCTCCCCCAAAAAGAACCACAGCCATCCTCAGCGACAGTGAGGGCCGGAGCACCTCTGACCATAACAGCCAAGTTCATGTCAGGAAAGCCAGCGTAACAAGCTTCTCCAGGAGAATCAGCAGCACACCGTCTTCGCCTCCAGTTCTGCTTTTCTGCTGTTGGCAACAATCCTCAGGTGGGCCCTCCACACCCAGGACCACGCTGATTCAGTTAGGCTGGGTCTTATACATTGCTCATTAGATAAAGCAACACACCAAATATTTAGTTCTTTGAAGAAAATGTCTACCAAAAAGGTGATTATGTAATTTTTCTTCGTTAATGTCTTCTTATAGTTTTTGCTGGTTATTCTGAACTTGTCCAGCCAACTTTTCCTCCTCCGTCATTTCCTCCTGTGCTCTTTACTGCCTACATACCTCAGCCCCTTACTCTGGTTTCCAAAGGAGCCAGCAGGAGATGGGAGAGTGGCAGAAACTATGGTGATCATGGTTCTGATGATCGGTATCACATTCCTAACTTGTTAAGGTTCTGGCATGGTGGCTTGGCATTGTGGTGCACATCTGTAAACTTAACTACTCAGGAGGCCGAGACATGAAGGTTACAAGCCGGAGCCCAGCATGGGTGATGTGGTAAAATCCTCTCTCAAAATAAAAGTTCAGAAAGGAGGATTGCAGATGTCCCTCAGTGACAAAGTGCTGGTTTAGCATGTATGAGGCATGAGATGCCCCCTCTTCCAGTCCTAGCACACACAACCCCCCCCCAAAAGCTGGCATTGGTAAACTTCTCCTATAAATCATAAATCCATCTCTCACTAGACGTTTCTTCTCTTCACCCCTTGGTCCTGGAGGTCTCTGGCTATTGTTGGTCACCAATGTCTCTTGCAATTCTCTTTGAGCACCTCCAATGGGTTCTTTTTGAACAGTTCCTTAAGTTGTCCTCTATTAACACCATTGGATGTGTTCCTTCTCCATCTTAAACCAGTTTTCTTAAAAAATGTGGTCAGTAATTTTATTAACAACTTTATCAATATTTTCCAGTCTAGCATTTTGAGGATTGTGTTAGTCAGCTTTTGTTTCTCAGAATAACAACTGAAAGGATAAAATGTTTATTTTGACTCACGATTTGAGATTTTAGTCCATGGTTGGCTGGCTCCAATGCTGCGGGCCTGTAGCAAGGCAGAACATCAGAAGAGAATTCTTGTTTCCCGACAAACGGGAGTCGGAGAGCAGAACAAGGAGCCTGGAAAGCAAGGCTATATCTTCAAGGGTAACCGCCCAGTGACCCCCTTCTCCAACTAGGTCCTACCCCCAAAAGCCACTCAGAAAATAACTTTATCAGTGGATTAATCCACTTGATGACTTTAGAGCCCCATGACCCATTCATAACCCAAAAGCCCATCAGCTGAAAATCAAGTCTTCATAAAGATCATTTGGGGGAACATTTTTGGATCCTAACCATAGCAGGGATGCACTAAATTTGCACTGATATTCTGTTTGTATTTGTCTTCATGAGAGAATGACCATTTTTCTTTTTCATTCTGTCCTTTTTATATGTTGACTCTACTAGACACCATGGTCATGTTGAGAGTTACAGAGTATTTATTCTGTTTATGCACTATAAATAATTTGTGCAAGACTAAAATTATGTATTTGTGATAGATGGTCACCTAACATTAATTTTAAAATTATTTTAGTAGGATAATTGTTTTTCTTGAATTTACCCATTTTATTAAGGCTTTTTGGAATAAAGTTGCAATATCCTCTGTCTTTTAAGTATCAATAGGTGGTTGCATAATATTATTTACTTAAAATTCTTCCATTTTTGTTTATTCTTATGTTTTAGTCTTGCCAGATTTTTCTCAGTTTATTAGTGTGTTTTGTTTTGTTTTGTACCAGGAATTGAACTCAGGACCTTATACTTGCCAGGCAGGTGATTAAGCCTCTGTGCTAAATCCCCGGCCTCATATTAGTGTTTTCAAAGACTGAACTTTAGTTTAACTTCATCCTGCCACTATAGTTTTATTTCCTATTCCATTACTTTTTACTGCCTTCATGATTTTGTATGTTTTGCCTTATTTCAGCTTATTCATTTGCCTGTTTATACTGCATTAAATTGAAATCTTAGCTCATTTTTAAACTTCTTTTTCTTTCAATATAAGCACATGTCGTAAATTTTCCTTTAAGAATCTTAGCAGCATCTTGGAAAGAAATTAAAACAGCTTTATTTAGATGCAATTCATATAATACTATATATCATTCTTCTATTTAAAGCATATAATTCAATGATGGGACATACTATACATTTTAAAAATTTATAGTGAAAATACGTATGATAAAGTTACTATTTTAGTGATTTAAAATGTATAATTCTGTGGTAGCAATTACATATATAACCAGGAGTGGTGGCCCATGCTTGTAATCCCTTCCTTTGGGAGGCTGAGGCAGGAGGATCATGTAAGCTTGAGGCCAGCTTGGGGTACATAGTGAGTTCAAGCCCAGCCTAAACTACTTAGTAACATCCTGTCTCAAAATACAAACCAAAACAATCAAACAAACAAAACCCAAAATAATTTGGTTCATAATATTATGAAACCATCATCATTTACTTCCAAACTTTCCATTTTGACAAACAGATACTCTCCAACCATGAGGTAATAAATTCCCATTTCCCTTCCCCCATCCCTGAAGGCTAATTTGTTTCCATGACTTTGCCTATTCTAGTCATTTAGATGGAATCATACAATATCTGTCTTTAGGTCTTTATCAGTTCACTTAGCACAATGTCTCCAAGATTTATCTATGTTCATTCACAGAGCGTGTATTAGAAAGTCATTTCTTTTACAGCTGAATCATGTTTAAAAGTAGCTTTTCAAAATAAGAAAGTTATTCCCATGCAAAATAGATCTGTTTTTCTCCATTTTCTTCTACATCCGGGCTTCAAATATGCATAAAAAATACCACCAGATGGCACTCAAAACCTCATAAAAACATTGCTGCAGTTTTTAGGGGGCTTTTTAAAAAACATAATCGCAGAAAAGTTCCCTTAAAGCCAGGCAAGATGGGGCTTTAGCTTGAGATCTGCTCTAGCTTATGCTCCCCTCCCTGCAAGAGTGAGATCCCCAGGCCCAGAGCTGCATTCCTCTGTACCAAAAGGGTCTCTTCTAGGCCTTTCCTGGTCTCCAGGAAGTTCATTCCAAGGCCTTTAGCATCCCTTTAGGTACTAGGGTCAGTTGTCCTTGGGAGGGGGAACAGGACAGAGTTGAGACAAAAAGGGCCCTCTGAGACCAACTCCTTCTGTCTTACTGCTCCCTGGGTAGGTTTCTAAAAAGTCCAAGAATTCTAAGAACTTTGAGGTGTCTTTA
>PVJX010048954.1:0-11286 GCA_004027295.1 Dolichotis patagonum
GTGTCTTATTGGAATTTGAATATGTGTGATAGTTCAAACAAATTTTCTTCTTTTTTATCCAAAATGAGATATTATAGTACCCATTGATCATTTTCTGTTATTCGGTTCAGAAAGCCCCGTAATTCTTTCACTCTATGCATGGCTTTATACTATTGTGTTATGTTTGGTATTATTGTATTTGAAACTATGCTCAACTATAGCAGAGTAAGAGATATGGTGTTAGCTACTGTTGATGTCCAGTTGTCTTAATGTAATTACTGTGTTGCCTATGTTGTCCTGTGCTGATCTGCTCTGTACTGCCCCCTTTTGTTTTATTCTCTTTTAAATTAAAAAAAAATTGACATAAAAAAAAAAAGATAGTGCCGTGCATATTGGACATTGGTTTGTCTTGGAGACAAATGTTTAGAAATATGAAAAGTAATTGTGTGTGACCAAAAAACAGCCTTATTGTAGATAAACTGTGGAACTGACTAAAATAAACATCATACAAAATGATAACTCACTTCAGATTTTATAATCTAAATCGATAATGAAATCACTCTTGAAAAGTATGGTATGGCTAAATGGAATAAAATTTGACACATAATATCCGGTATTATGTAACCCAGTGATTGAAATAACTCCAACATTTTGGCTGTGCATTTGTCAAGTTCGCAAAATGTTATTATTCAGGCACATGACTTTACAGCACTTTTGCTCATGGGTTGTTAGCCCAGGAAAAGATCAAACTTCCAAGCTGATTTTTGATTATTAAGGATCCTTTGCCCTCACGTGGGGCACAAGTTGAACCCTACCTTCCCTGGTAGCTTTGGGGCTGCCTTCTTTCTCGGTTGGTGCCTCATATAGCGGACCTTAAAAGGGAGGCCTTTGTAGGAGTAGTAACAGACTTGTGTCAACCTTTTGAGTTATATACTAATCACTAATCCAGAATCAGCTTGATCCAAGACCATACCTGGTAAGCTCTAGACTGGGTGGAACCTCTTGGGATGTCTGAGATCTGTATTACCACCTATGAAAGAATTCATGCTACTAGAGCTTTAACAGTCCACATTCTAGTAGTTTGTTCTGACTTCCAGGCAGTCCACATTCTAGTAGTTTGTTCTGACTTCCAGGCTGGAAAATTGTCTCTTCATGTCTAAATAAAAGGTGAATGGATGACACAACAAGTTATTATGGATCAATTAAAGAACTTTGTAGAGGCAAAAGGGTGCTCCTTCGAAGAAAGCTACATAAGCAGGTGTTCAAAATTTTGTCCTCTATCAATCGTTCTCCTTGTTTGTATACTGCCCTGAATGCCTACACTTTAGATCATTGTTAAGGTTTGCCCTGACCCCAGGCTGTCATGACTCATACTAACAATTCCCTCAGGCTTTCATCACTACACGTAAACCCTTACCTTGTCCAAATTAGCTCATTTCAAGTTCCACTTGTTAAGTAGGGCTTACTGGTCACAAGGAGCTGCCAGCTTCCAGCCTGAGAGAAAACGAGCATGCCTTCTGACCTTCAGCGAGACTGGCTCAGTGGCATGACTCCCCTTTTATGAACACTGTTAGAACATGCAGAGTAATAACCACTTTTGTTTATTCTCCACTTTATGCCTGTCTGTGAAGCAGTGTGTAAATGATAGAATAAGTCCAGTAAATATGGTTCATGTTGTATTTTTTGTCAGTGTAAAACTATAAATAGTTTGTTTCTTTTATAAAAAGAAAATGAAGAAGATAGATTAGAGTGGGTTGCTCCAGGTAATTATGTAATTAAGATGCATAAACGCTGCTAAGTGAGTGCAAAATCTTTAAGAAATTTTTCAAACTATGACTAGTATAGAGTAGGTAATATTTTTCACTTTTGAAATCTCAATGAGTGTTTTGCAAACTTAAACTGCATAGACTATACTAACATACCAGTTTTCCAGCCTACCAATTTTCCTGCTTGTTTTAAAATTTAGTTGGTATAGGAAGGCTTTGGAAAGGTTTATGATCAAGTCTGAAAATCGGAATTACCTAAAGAACATTTGTTAAAAATTGCTTCAGTGCACTTACTGAAAGTAAGAGTTAACAGCTTGTATTTTAGCTACTTCTTCCAAGAGCTTGCTCTAAGTTCATATGACCTAACAGGATCATTATACAAACATTGAAAATTAATTACATTAGTGTGAATATTCTTTAAGAAATGAAATTCCAAACTTTACTGCAGCCTTATTTACTTCATAATTTACTATTTACTTTTTAAGAATTACAGTGTTGTGATTTTTAATTAACCATCAATTCATTAAAATTTGCCCTATTTTGCTACCTAACCATCATCAATCAAGAATGAATGGATAATTTATACTTTCAACATTTATAACTGCTGTTGAATAATTCACGTCTAATGAAGCTGAAAATGTTCTAACTTGCATTATCATTATTTTTTATACATATTCTGGACTCTTATTATCATCAGACAGAGCATGCAGTACAGGGCATGTAACAGAAATACAGGCATATTTGTAAAAGGAGGGAGGCAAGGTAGGACAAAAAATGGGATTTAGATTTTTATCCAGAAAGCATACAGGAACAGGGGAAGCTGAGGATAAGAATACACCCTTCCCAGTCACCCCACTCCTACCATGACTCCACCTCATAATAGTACATTCAGCTGGAAATAGATTAATTCATTGGTAAGTATAATGTCTCCATAATCCAGTCACAAAACCCCACCTCTGAATATATGCAATTTAGATCTAAACTATAACATAACACAGTCTCTCTAAGCTTTCTTTATAGTTCTTCTTCCAAAAAAGAATACTTCCAAAAACTAAAAAATTAGATTTTTTATTGTTTTAAATAATTTCAGAAGTTAAATATTTACTTAATTTAACTAGGCAAGTCTACTATGAAAAGATTGCAGTGAACACAACCCTTAGATTTTTGCAGAGAGATCTTTAAAATTATTTATTTGACACTTCTGAGTGAAATTTACTTTTAGAAGAAGTGGGGACTATGAAGACAGATACTTTCTGATGTAGTCATTCATCATTTCACAGGAATACATTCTGATAAATGTGTTGTTAAGTGATTTCATAGTTTTCTGAACAATATTTTACCCAAGAATGAAAACTTTTCCACCTGTATTTTCAAATACTTTTAGTCATTCTTTTTACTTTAAAATAATATAAAGGCTAATTTTGTTTTTTAATTACAATCAATTTCATGAATCTTCACAAGGGCATAAATTTTGTTTTACCTTAGTTTTGACTTCTAAGATTTTTTACATCATCAAAATAAAGCATTAATTGGTTCTTTCTCCTAACTTTCCATTCTTCTGTAATTCTAGGTTTGGGAGTGGTGTCTTGTAGTCAGTGTCAAAGTTGGCATCTTTCTCAAAGCCTCAACTGGAAACTGTTGTTTCCTTCAAGCATCAAATATCTCTAACATCTAATTAATATTACAATCCAGTAGGAATATTATTTTTACCTAAAACTGAATACATGCTGCATGATGCTTTTTCACTTTCTTACCTGTTTGGAGGAGTGGCATTTATATCGCCAGTGACATTTGCCTGAAATAATTCTTCATTGTTCTTATCTTTCCCTACGTGGTGACAACTACGTTATTCTCTAAATTCAGGTGACATCTCTCTTTTGGGGGGAAGGAATTCAAATCACAGACTGGTAAGCTTGTCATGCTTTATATTATGAAAATATTTTCTCATACATTGCTTCTTGTTTTAAGGGTGTTACACACAGCCTCAGTGAAAAGTACCTTTTTTTAAAAAAATAAAAGCTCAGGAGAGAGGTATGTCAGCAAGAAAGTAGGAGTTTCCAGCATTCGCTGCTTTGCAGAATTGTCAGTTTGAAAAATTCTCCATAAATGAACTAATGGCCAAGAAACCTAGTGTCTGACGATAGCACCTGGGTGGAGTACAAAACTAAGAAATTGTGCATTTAGAAAGGGAGGAAGGACAGCTACACTTCACTCCTCCCCCAAGCCCGGCATAACATCACTGAGGGAGACACACCAACCACAGCAGGAAGAGTCCAGACATAACCAACTTACTTCGCCGTAGACTGTAATAGTAGGCCCAGCCCAGCAAGCCTGGCACCAGGGACATCATGCAGCCCCTGGTTCCAGGCTGGATGTGGTGAACTTGAACACTACAGACAAAATGTTTTTGAGCACAGAAACACAGAGCACTCTGTCCATCAGCTGTGGAACGCTCAGTCATCTCAAGCACACCCAGAGGATTCTGCAGGATACATCATGCGTTAAGCTACTAAGCAAGTCTTAAATTTTTTTAAAAGCCTGGAAACATATCTAGTCTTTTCCAATCACAGTTTGTCTTGGTTACTTTTCTCTCGTTGCTAAACCGAAACACCTGACACTCAAAATAAAGGAAGGAAAAGTTTATTTCTTACAGGTTAAAGGATTCAGTCCATACTCAACTGACTCCAAGCAGTAGGCTAGCACGTTAGGCTGCCATTCATGGCCCTTTGCAAACAGCATAAGAGAGCATACCACCTTCCCGCCCTTAAATTGTATGCTGGCTCCACCCTTAGGCGGGTGTAGCACTCACACCACCAATTGGAGTGCTAGACAAGGAACCAATCACAAATGTTAGATTTGGTCAAGTCCTTAATTCATGAGGCTTGGGGGCCACTGACATAAACCATGACAACAGTGATATGAAACTAGAAATCAATAACAAGAGAATATTTTTAAAATTCACAAATATGAAGACACTGAACAGTGTAATAAACAATGAGCGCATTTGAAAAACTCACAAATATGAATAGAACTACAACATGATCTGAAACCACTAAGGAAAAAAACCAGAAATTTTAAAAATCTTCAAACAGTAAAATGAATATGTGATATATAAAACGTATGGGACACAGAAAAAGCATTTTTAAGAAGGAAATGTAAAGCAATGAATACATCTCAACCAAAAAAGAATTTGTAGAAAAAAAAAACTTAAGGTTATACCTTAAATGATTATAAAAGGAGCAACTAACCCCAAATATAGTAGAAGAAAGTAAACAATAAAGATCAGAACCAGACAAAACTAATACAATATTAAGATAATCCTATATGTTTCTTGTGATCATGGTTGCATGAGCATGTACCACAAGTGATCAAGAGACACAAATGACATCTGTGCATTTTCTGTATGAAGTTTACATTTAAATTTCTTTAAAAGGACAAGAACTGGAATGAAATCTAAGACCTGGTATATTAAGTAATATTGACTTTTTTAGGTACATTCAGTATGGAGATTTTCTACCATATTCAATAATAAAATAACAAACAGCAGTAAGTCTTTTTATATCTCCAAAATTAACTAAAACTCATGTAAATCTTGTATTTATAAATATTCATGAAAGATGAAATTTGACACCATATGAGATGAAAGAAAAAAAATGAAGATACCTAGCATCCATAGTTACACTTTTGTAAGCTCTTTTATAAGCCTTCCTCCTGGTATTATACTAGACTTTTATTGCTAACATAAACTATTCCAAATAGTTTTGATTTTCTGTAAGTTTTTTCCAATATTTCTCGGAGAACATAGGTACTTAGTTTTCTGGAGATGGCCAAATTCTGTATGTTCTACATTTAATGAGTAAACTTGATTTGAAACAATTATCATAAAGCAAGTTTATTTAGTTCTTACTCCAAGTTTTTCAGGGCCAGCCTATTTTATATTATTGGATTAATAAAAGTCAGATCCACTATTTTTAGACTTTTCTTTTGTAATATAAACTCAGTGACTCTATTGGTACCAGGTCTTCCCACTGAGTAATATCCACAGCCCAATCTCCTTTGCTTTTGAGATAGGGTATTTCTAAATTGTGCAGGCTAGTCTGCCATGTCTTGTCCTCCAGATTCAACATCTGAGTATCTGGGATTATAGACAGATACAACTGTGATGAGTTTTAAGATGCAAATTGTACATTTTAAAAAATTGAATTTTTAGCTCCATGAAATAATGCACACCTTTGTGTGTTTCTCTGTGTGTGTATTTCTTTTTCCAATTATATTTTGTTAGTACATTTTAGATATACATAATGATCACACTGGTCATTACTCAAAGACAGTTCTTTGTTATATAGCAAAGTAAAGGAAAATGATCAGCTTCTTTCCTCCCT
This sequence comes from Dolichotis patagonum, assembly GCA_004027295.1. Lineage (NCBI taxonomy): Eukaryota > Metazoa > Chordata > Mammalia > Rodentia > Caviidae > Dolichotis > Dolichotis patagonum. The sequence continues at coordinate 6,128 of PVJX010048954.1, forward strand.
TTCTTTCATTTTTTCTTCAATAACAGCTATTCTACATTCCTAGGTTTGGGGCAGCCAGATAAAAGGTGAAGAAGAGGTCAGGAAAATCCTGATGTAATAGGTACAATTAGAAACAGGTTGCATTCTCTAAGTACGGAATCTGTTTGAACGTGTCTGTTTGTGGGCTTTCTAAACCTTACTGTCATCTTCTTTCCCCTGCTCTCCATTCTTCAGTAGGAATGCCTGATTTGTAGTTCTCATTCTGGAGACTTCCTTCTTCTCAGGTTTTCAGGATTCAGAAGTCAATCTTCTGCACTTCATTTCCTGAGTATTGACATAGGTTTGTAACAGTGAAGGCATCACAGGAAGATGTAATTAAACTATGCACTCAAATATCACTCTCTTGGCCTGCTTCTAATCCTTGGGTAAAGAGAAAAAATTATGATAAAACAGACAAGATGACATATGAGGGGAGAAGAAATATAAAGAAAGCTTAGAGAGACTCTGTTATGTCATAGTTTAGATCTAAATTTCACATATTCAGAGGTGGGGTTTTGTGACTGGATTATGGAGACATTATACTTACCAATGAATTAATCTATTTCTAGCTGAATGTACTATTATGAGGCGGGATCATGGTGGGAGTGGGGTGACTGGGAAGGGTACATTCTTATCCTCAGCTCCTCCTGTTCCTATATGCTTCCTGGATAAGTAGCTTTCCTCCACCTTTCCCTTGTACCACACAATTGCTGCCTTGGAGCTGACCAACCATGGACTGAACCTATGGAAGTTTAACAAACTTCTCCTTTTTTAAATTGCAGGTATTGGGTAATCATCCCCACAATAGAATAATACAGACTCTATAAAAAGTCTGATTCTACTTAAAATATAGAAAAAGAAGCAATGAGATTTGTGTATTAGACTCATAAAAATAAAGATGTACTACATTTCACAGGAACTCTGAGGGTCTATGAATCTATTTCAAAGATAAGCAGTAGAATAATTTTCCTTATAACAATAGGAAGACAGGTTCTGCCTTGGAGGGAGCAGTCAACCTTAGGACGTAATAAAATACAAAGCCAAACACTTTGGTTTTACCCGTATTCACCCATGTCTGAGACCTGAGCAAACTAGATAACTGTTAGAATTGAGTTTCAGCCTTATTCAGTCTGTTACATGGCATTTTTTCTTTACTAGTTGCATTATAGTTTATTATACTTTTTAAAGTAACATTTACTAAACAGTCTGTAAAGTCCCACCATGGCAAAAACGTTTTAGCAGCTAGAATGCAAAAGTAGGTTTTGTCAGGGCAAAAAAACAGGCCACATCCCTGAAAGTAATCAGACACTCTTGAAAGGAGTTTTACAGTCAAAGCATGCACTCCCTGGGTAGAAACCCACACTGACCATTTCTCTTAGAAGTTTAAAATTACACCAATTCAGTATCAGAGTTTTCATTCCAGTGTTGATACTGAAGTGTGATATGTAATTCAATGGGACAGAATTTTCCACTATAATACAAATAAACATTTTTAATGTGAAATATAAAAAGGAAATTTTGTTATCTAAGTATTGTAACTCAGATAATGTATTTGCTAACATGTTCAATAAATTAATAATGATTTATTCACATATTAAAAATTAAAACAGACTCTTTCATGAAATTGAAAGGGAAGCAATACTCCCTAACTTAGACCTGGAAGCAAGTATTATCCAAAACTAGAGAAAGACCCAACCAAAAAAGAACTACAGGCCAATCTCTCTAATGAACATAGATGTAAAAATCCCCAATAACATATTATCAAACAGAATGAAGCAAATCATCAGGAAGATTATTCACCATGACCAAATTTGATTCATGCCAGGAATGCAGGGATGGTACGACATACTCAAATCAATAAATGTAATACACCATATCAACAGAGCCAAAGCCAAAAATCACATGTTCATTTCAATAGAGCAGAAATAGCTTTGGAAAAAATCCAAAATTCATTCATGATAAAAAACAAAACCTGGCAGAATATTGGAATAGATGATCTTTATCTCAACCTGATGAAAGTCATCTATGACACACTAACAGTCAACAATTCAAATGGATAAAAACTGAAACTTTCACTGTAAAATGAGGAACAAGACAAAGATATCCAATATCACTACTTCTGTCCAATATAGTTCTGGAAACATTAGCCAGAGCAATTAGACAAGAGAGAGAAATAAAAGGAATAAGGACAGGAAATGAAGAAGTAAAACTATCATTATTTACATGATGCTCTACATAGAAGATCCCAAAAACTCCACTAGAAGACTTCTAAATTTAATAACCCAATTCAGCAGCATAGCTAGATACAAAGTCAACACTCAAAAATCAACAGCCTTCTTTTAAAAAAACAAGAAACTCAGTGAGAATAGCATCCCCAAAAATGAAATACTTAGGAATCAAGCTAACACAGGAAGTAAAAGATCTATACAATGAAACAGCACTGTGAACAATGAGATTGAAAGGGATACCAGAAAATGGAAAGACGTTCCTTGCTCATGGCTTGGAGGAACCAAAATAATGAAAATGGTCACATTCCTAAAATTGTTATACAGATTCAATGCAATTTTGATCAAAATGTCATTAGCGTATCTCACAGAACTAGAGAAAACAATCCTAAAATACATTTGAGAACAGAAGAGACCTAAAATAGCAAAAACTATTCTGGACAGCAAAGCCAAGAAAAGAGGCATCTTGATCCCTAACTTGAAATTATACTACTACTATAAGCTACTATGCTAAAATACTACTATGTAAGCTACTATGATAAAATCAGCATGGTACTGGCAACAAAACAAAACAACAGACTTGATCAGTGGAACAGATTAGAAGATGCTGACACAGCTACAAATTCAAATAACTACAATTAAAAATGCTCATCTTTCATGAAGGGGCCAAATATGTCCACTGGAAAAAAGACATCCTCTTCAAAGAATGGTTCTGGAAAAACTGACTTTCTACATGCTGAAGACTAAAACTAGACCCATGTGTATCACCATACAGTAAACTAGAGTCAAAATGAATCAATGATCTAAACATTAAAACACAAACACTAAAGCTTCTGGAAGAGAAATTAGTTAGAAATCTTCAAGATGTAGGTGTAGGTAGAAAGTTTATGGACAAATCCCAGACTGCATAGAAATACTTCAAAAAATCAACAACTGAATCTCATTTCATTGGAAAGCTTTTGCACATCAAAAGCAATCACCACAGAGTGAAAAGAAAACCCATAGCATGGTAAAAAAAATCTTATCCAAGTGTCTCTCAGACACAAGATTTCTATCTAGAACATATAAAGAACTGAAAAAACTTAGACCCCCCCCCCCAAATTCAAATACCCAGTCCAAAACATGGGCATCTGAGGTGAATACACTCTTCTTAGATGAAGAAATACAAATGACAAATATATGGAAAAAATGTTCAACATCATTGGTCATTAGAGAAATGCACATTAAAACAACACTGACTTTCCATCTAGCTCCAGAAAGAATGGTTATCATCAAGAAATCAACCAAGAGCAAATGTTGGCAGGAGTGTGGACTGGCACAGCCACTGTGGAAGCCAGTGTGGATTTTTTGAGATTCCTCAAAATACTAGGTTTGGAGGCCCCATTCAACCTAGCTATTTCCTTTTTTGGTATTTTCCCGGAAGAGTTGAAAACATCATACCGTGATATATGTGCATCCATGTTTATAGCAGCACAATTTGCAATAACTAAATCTTGGCAACAATCCAAACATCCATCAAACATCCATCAACAAAGGAATGGATAAAAAAAGATGTGATCTTTTAATCTATAGAGTACTACACAGCTATAAAAATGATAAACTCTAAGCTTTGATGGGTAAATTGCAACTTGAGACCATACTCATACATGAAATAAATCAGACTCACATGTGTAAACATCATATTGTCTCCCTAGTGTAAGAAGCTGAAAGAGTAAATAAGATTCAAAATGTACAATAGTTATTGTGAAATCAGAAGAAAGTGTTCAAAAGGAAGGAGAAACTTGGATTGGGGAAAAGAGAAAAGAAATGGGAAAAGGAAAAAAAAAATATATATATATATATATATACACCAGATATTTAAGATACTCATACTTCTAATTTCTATTAGTTCATTGAAAAGAAAGGTTTGTTCCTACATTCTTTGATTCATTTTTCATGCCTATCGGTTATAATCTGAGCAACTACTTTGAAAATAACCATACACAATGGTACCAACCATTTTTACTCTCCTATTTTTTTTTTACTTGAAAAAGAATAAAACAAAAGGGGGCAGTACAGAGCAGATCAGAACAGGACAACATAGACAACACAGTACTTTACATTAAGACAACTGGACATCAACAGTAGCTAACACCATATCTCTTACTCTGCTATAGTTGAGCATAGTTTCAAATACAATAATACCAAACATAACACAATAGTATAAAGCCATGCATAGAGTGAAAGAATTACGGGGCTTTCTGAACTGAATAACAGAAAATATTATAATGTCTCATTTTCGATAAAAAAAATTTTTTTGTTTAAACTATCACACATATTCAAATTCCAATAAGACACAATATGATAGATAGAACCAACAGTAGTAGAATAAAAGAAGCATAGTAGGACTTCTAAGAAGGATGATATTAAATCAGCAATAGCTGTCATAATGTTTTGTTTTCTTCAAAACAGCTGTTCATAACATCACGCATGATATAGTCAAACAAAACACGATAAAACCATTCCAACTGATGATTGAAAACTTTGAAAGACTTCAAAGCTATGAGACAGGGACTCATGCTTACCATAAAGGCTTATATACTCTTATCAAATCTCATACTAGGGAGACTATATGGTATTCACCCTTGTGAGTTTGGTTTATTTCGCTTAAGAGAATCATGTCAAGTCATGTCCATTTATTTATAAATATCTCGATGTGATCATTCTTTATAGCTGATTAATACTCCATTGTATAAAAATGCCACAACTTTTTTATCCATTCCTCAGTTGATGGGCACTTAGGTTGTTTCCAAGATCTGGCTATTACAAATTGTGCTGCTATAAACATGGGTGCACATATATCACTGTGGTATGATGTTTTCAGTTCTTCTGGGAATATGCCTAGAAGCGGAATAGCTGGGTCAAATGGGACTTCCA
>PVJX010048955.1:0-11275 GCA_004027295.1 Dolichotis patagonum
CCAGATCTTGGAAACAACCTAAGTGCCCATCAACTGAGGAATGGATAAAAAAGTTGTGGCATTTTTATACAATGGAGTACTACTCAGCTATAAAGAATGATCACATTGAGATATTTATAAATAAATGGATACGACTTGAGACCATTCTCTTAAGTGAAATAAACCAAACTCACAAGGGTAAATACCATATAATTTCCCTAATATGAGATTTGATAAGAGTATATAAGACCTTATGGTAAGCTTGAGGCCCCATCTCATAGCTTCGAAGTCTTTCAATGTTTTAAATCATCAGTTGGAATGGTGTTATCCTGTTTTGTTTGACTATATCATATATGATGATATGAACAGCTGTATTGAAGAAAACATTATGCCAGCTATTGCTGATTTAATATTATCCTTCTTAGAAGTCCTACCATGCTTTTTTTGTTCTATTACCTTTGGTTCTATCTACCACATTGTGTCTTATTGGAATTTGAATATGTGTGATAGTTTAAACAAATTTTTTTTATCAAAAATGAGATATTATAGTACCCATTGATCATTTTCTGTTATTCAGTTCAATAAACCCTGTAGTTCTTTCACTCTATGCATGGCTTTATACTATTGTGTTATGTTTGATATTATTGTATTTGAAACTATGCTCAACTATATCAGAGTAGGTGATATGGTGTTAGCTACTGTAGATGTCCAGTTGTCTCTATGTAAAGTACTGTGTTGCCTATGTTGTCCTGTTCTGATCTGCTCTGTGCTGCCCCCTTTTGTTTTATTCTCTTTCAAATAAAAAAATTTTAAAAAAAGAAAGGAAACAGATCGCTTATCCAAAATTTCCATTAGAATAATGACCAACTTCTCACCACAAACTATTTAGTCAATAAGAGTTTGAAATGAAGTGTTTGAATTCATGAACGAAAATGTTTTCCATCCCTTCTTGATGTAGCCTGGAAAACTATCATTCCAGATTAATATAGAAATAAAACCTTGCATGACAGAGAACTGAAGAAATCCATGTCCATCAAATAAAACCTAGAAAGAATATTGAAGTATATTCTATAGCGAGAGGAAAATGACCACAATTCCAAGAACAACAGGTGAATAATGTTATATTTAGTTAATTCTATTCATTGTTAGGTTTTATGCATTTATAAATATCAGCTTCTGAACAGGAAATTTGTACCTGCACATGATTTTTACCTGCTCATTTTTTTTCCATTCCTCTCAGCTTCCTTCAGCCCTCCTTTTCCATCCTTATTTATAAAAGCTTTGTTTCCTTTTTACCTTACTTCTTTTCATCAGTTTTTTCTTTTCTCTTCCATCTCCCTCCCATTCCTAATTCCCCTTCCCATTTGAAGATTGTCTTCCTATTTCACAAAATTTATTACATATTTTTTTCTTATTTACACTTTCAGTATCTCACAACAGAAGAATCAGTGCTGTTTTTACATGTCCATCAAGTTTATTTCCCTTAAGATTATGTATTCAATGTGCATTAATTCAGATAGAAATGTTTCCAATTTATCCTTCTTTATGGCAGAGAATTACTCTGTTGTTTAACAAAAACACAATCTTTATCCATTTACCTATTGCTTGGCATTTGGACCTTTTCCAAAATTTAGTGATCACAAACTGTGGTGGTATAAAAATGGATGTTCATACATTGCTATGGTAAGATGTTTTTAACTCCTTTGTGAAGATACCAAGAAAAGAAATTCCTGAATCCAATGGAAGCAGCAGTGCTACATTTTTGAGTAATCACCACACTGACTTCAAAAATGGTTGTACCTGTCTACACTCCCATGAAAAATGGAAAAGGATCATTATTCACCACAGCCCTACTAGCATTTATTTTTTGATTGATTCAAAATAATCCATTCTTGTTGAGCAGAACCAGTAACAGTGTCATTGTTTGAATGTGTATTTTGTATGTTGTAACATTGTAACTTGAACAACTATTTACAATGGGGACAGTATGTAACTTATCAAGGGGCGATTTCATAGTGTTTTGGTTTTTGTTTTGTTTTGGTTCTTTTTTTTTGTTTCCTCTTTGGAATTCTGTATTGTTTCTACTCTCTTTCTGTTTTGTTTGGTTGTTTTTTTTTTCTTCTTCTCTTTAAATAAAAAAATTAAAATAAAAAATATTAAACCATTCTTTTTGGGGTGAAGTGGAATGACACGCTTCTATTAATTTGCCTTTCTTGAATGAGCAATGATGTTGAACATTATTCATATATTATGTGCCATTTCTCTTTATTCATTTAAGAAATATCTATTCAATTCATATGTCTGCTGTGGTATCATGTCTTTTAATTTTGGAGGGGTGATCTGATATTTTTGTGAGTTCTTTATACATTCCAGTTAGTACTCCATTGTGTGAGGAATAATTATAAAAATGTTTTTCTACATTTGTTATCATTTCTCTCTATTGGTGGTTTCTCTTGCTGTGCAAAAGCTCTTTGTTTTAATAACATGAGATTTCTGTTGTTGATCCTTTCTGATAGTTTCTGTGCACGTGCGGATGTGTTCATCAAGACTTTGCCTACATCAGTGTCTTCTTTGACTTTTACCTATTCTGTCTTACAGCAGATTTAGTACTTATGCTTTAGCATTTAGATCTTTGTTCCATTTTGACTTTAGTTAATACATGGTAAAAGATATAGCTCTAGACATAATCTTCAGAATATGGAGAACAACTTTTTCCAACATTGTTTACTAAAGAGGCTATCATTCTTTCAATGAAACTATTTGTCACTTTTGTGAAAGATAATGTGGCTGAGTATGTCTGAAGTAGTTTCTTCATCTTCTAATCTGTTCCCATTGATCCTTGCATCTGTTTGTCTGCTAATACCATACTGTTTTTATTACTGTTTCTCTGTAGTATAAATTACATGTATAAGGATGATGACCCTTCCTTCCCTTTTTTGCACAGTATTTCATTGGAAATTCCAGTTTGTTTCTGGTTTCAAATTAATTTCAGCATTGTTTTTCCGTAACTGTGAGATACACTTTTGAAATTTTCAATGGGATTGCATTAAACTTTCATAGCAATTTTGAAAGTATGGCCATGTTTACTTAAGCATATTCTATGGGGGTGATAGGTGATCTGTTTTTCAGAGTGCAACATGTGCAACTGAGAAGAATGTGTCCTCTCATATTGAAGGTTTTAACACACTATAAACATGTTGTGAGTCCATATTTGTTCTTGTTCACTGAGAACAAGGTATATCTTTCAGTTTTCTGATTTCCTCTTCAATCACATTTTTCAGAGTACTGTAGTTTACAATGTAGAGGTCTTTTATTTCCTTCATTAGAATGATTTCTAGATGTTTAATTTAGGAATCATATTGTGAGTGATATGATTTCTCAAATTTCTTTTGCACTGAGTTCATTATTTGCATACAAGTACCTATGATTTTTGATTGTTCACTTTGTAAACAGCTGTGGTGCTGAATTTTGTTGTTTAATCAAGAAAACCTTTGGTGGATTTTTTGATGTGTTATATGTCGACTAATATGTCATTTGCAAATAATGATAATTTAACTTCTTCCTTTCTAACCTAATTCCTTTTTTGTTTCTCTTGCCTAATTATTATGGCTAATTTTGCAGAATTATATTGCATAAGAATGGCAGCCATGGACATAGTTGCTTTGTTCTTGATTATAGAGTGAAAGTGTCAAGGTTTTTTTTTTTTTACATTAGTATGATGTTATATATAGGACTGCCTTAGTTGGCTTTTATGAGGTTTAGATAAAGACCATCTATTCCAATTTTTTTCAGTGCTTTTCTCATGAATGGGAGTTGGACTTTGTCAAAAGCTATTGTGATGACCATATATTTTATATCTTTTACTCTTTTCAAGTAGCGAATTACATTTATTGATTTGTATATGTTGAATTATCCCTGCATCCCTCGGATGAATCCTATTTGATGATGGTGAATAATCTTCATGATTTTTGCCTTCTGTTTGTCTATACCATATTAGGGAATTTTGCATCTTTACTCTTTAGGGAAATTAGTTGGTAGTTATCTTTCTTAGGTTTGTGATTTTCTGCAATTGCTATCAGCATAACTAATGCTTGTAGCAGGAATCAGTTTGATAGTATTGTTTCTTTTGAAACTCATTAAAGTGCTTCATGAGAAGTAATAAGATTTCTCTAAATTTTTTGCAGAATTCAGAACTGACTGCATCAGGATCTGAGCTTTTCTTTGATAGGTATATAAAATGTTTTCAATTTCACTGAATGATGTTGGCTTGTTTAGAAATTTTATATTTTCTTAGTTCATCCTTTTAAATTCATCTTAAACTAGGTATGTGTGCATTTATTCCACATTTAACTTTTTATTAAAATATAAGTTCTTGAAACAGGTATTTACGACTTTCTGGATTTCCATAGTATCTGTATTGATTTCACTCTTTTCATTCCTTATTGCATGGATTTCAATAATGTCTTTCCTGTTTTGAAAAGTTGGCAAAATTTTGTCGATTTTGTTTAATCATTCCAAGAACCAATTTATTCAGTTAATTGATTCTTTGTATTTTTTATCCTCTATTGTATGTATATCTGCTCTACTCATAATAATTTTGTCTCTTTCTTTAGTTTGGATGGCACTTGCTCTTACTTTTTCTAGGCATTTGAAATAAAACATTACATTGTTTGTTTGATCTTCATCTGTTCTCCTGATGTGACAATTCACCTCTACAGATTTCCTTCATTTGACTGTTTCTGCTACATTTGCTAAGTTTTAGCACATTGCATCAGAATTTTTTACTTCATTGTAGATACTGTTTAACTTCTTTTTAAATGCCCTTTGTGACTCTGACCCAGCGGTTGCTCAGGAGAGTGGTTTTTAATTTCTATATGTGTATGTTTTTTCTTTGGATTTCTTTCCCAGTGATTATTAATTCCATCACACTATGCTCAAATAACATGCAAGGGATAATTTTAGTTTCTCTGTTTACTTAAGCATATTCTTTGGGGATGATAGGTGATCCATCTTCCCGAGTGTAACATGTGCAACTGAGAAGAATGTGTACTCACATACTGTGGGATGCAACATACGACAGACATATTGTGATTCCATTTTTTCAAAGATTTGGATTAATTCTATTATTTCTTTGCACATTTGTTTCTAGTTGATCTATATAATAATGGAGTGGGATATTAAGATCTCTGATTATAATTATGTAAATACATATTTCATGTTTTATGTCCATTAATATTTGTTTTATGACTAGGTTGAGATCTTCTTTTTTATTTTCTTTTATTTTAAAGAGGGTAAAACTAAACATAGCAAAACAGAACAAAGTAGATCACAAGAAAACAATGTAAGTGACACAGATTTCAAAGCAAGAAAACAGGGTATCTATCAAGGCTACCATAATGTCTTTTGTTTTCTTCCAAATAGTTGTCCATATCCTCACACAGAATGAATTAATACAAAACAAAGTAGTATTAAACTGATGAGAACAGAGTGATGAAGGCATTACAGGTCTTCAAAACCAGACAATAGGGAAATCAACAATGGCTGTCATAATGTCTCTTGTTCTCATTTAAATTAGCTATCCATACCTTCATGTATGTTGAAAATAAACAATGCAAAACAGACAAAAAACACTCTGAACAAAGAATGATAGCATTACTGCATTTCACAGCATGATGATATGGTATCAGCAATGGATACCATAACATTTTTTTTCTTCAAAGTAGCTGTCCATTTCATCATCCATTATATAATTGATTCTCATAAACCATTTAGGGGAAGTTCTACACATGCATAAGCCTCTACATGTATACCTATATTTCCTGTAATAGAGGAATAACAAATGAAAACAAAGTAAATTCCTAGAAAAGCATGAAAAAAAGAGAAATAATTAACAGTAGCAAAGACCCCAAAACAATGATGATATAGACCTTCAAAACAAGGTGGTAGGACCATAAGTAGAGTTGTTATTTTACATAATGATATTCAAGAGTTCCTCAGAACAGCAGATATTAGCATGCAAAATTGATGCAATCCTATGAATGTTAGCTGTTTTTTTCCAAGAACTTATGGAATTTGTAGCACGATCATCTTAGCTATCCTAAGTGTGTTTATATAATTTTATATATTTTTTCCTTCATTTTTTCTTTTTACTCCTTTTCCCTGAGATATTATTGTTTAATTTTTTTTCTTTGTTTAAAATTTTATTTTGAAAAGAAAAAAGTCAGAAAAAAAGAACTAAAAGCAAAAGGCATAAACAACAATGGCAAACTCTAAACAATCACAATATAAGTTTTGAAAACAGAATGAAAGAAATTTAACAATGGTTGATATGTTGCATATTGTTCTCTGTTTTGCAAAGAAAGAAAGGAGAACCAAAATAGAAAAACATAAAAGAAGGGCAGAACAATGCCAAATTTAGAAAAATTACCATCATAGAATTGCTACTTGATACATTACTCAATGTCATCCTCAAAAATTTGCCGTAGTCACAAAATCAGGGCACAAACAATGGCTAGCCACTCAAATATTGACAGTGCAAATGCTTCTGTTAGATGTTGCATCAGATTTTCCGTAATATGGTCATCTATTTAACAGACTAAACATACCATAATATTCTTTAGAACAAGGGAACTTTCCCTTGTGCTATCACAATATATATTATAATTTTGGGTCTCCTTATTCTGTCAGTTTTTATTAATTTTTACACTAGAGATAATTTTATATTTACTACTGTGAGTCTTGTTCATTTCACTAATGAGGATATTTTCAACTTGTCTCCATTTACCTATAAAGGCCTCAAGATCATCCATTTTTATGGCTGAGTAGTATTCCATTGTATAAAAATACCACATTCCTTTCATCCACTCTGCAATTGATGGGCGTTGTGTTTGCTTCCAATATGTTGTTACTACAAATTGTGCTGCAATGAACATTGGTGCACATATGTAACTGTGACATGACCTTTTCAATTTTTCTGGGAAAATACCCAGGAGGGGAATAGCTATATTTAATGGAACTTCCAATCCTAATCTTCTGAGAATTCTCCATACTGATTTCCATAGTGCTTGCACCAGTCTAAACTCCCACCAACATTGGAGCAGTTTTCCTTTTTCCACACAGCCATGCCAAAATCTTTTATCAGTTGATTTCTTGGTGGCTGCTATTCTTTCCAGAGTCAGATGAAATCTCAATGCTGGTTTAATTTGCATTTCTCAAATGAAAAGTGATGCTGAAGATTGCTTCATGTATTTATTTGCCATTTGTATGTCTTCCTCTGAGAACTGTGTTTTCATCTCAGATGCCTATTTTTGGAGAGGGTCTTTGAATTTGGGGGGCTTGATATTTTTTAATTGTTTATATGTTCTGGATATAAGGCCTTTGTTTGAGATGTTGCTGGCTATAACTCTTTCCCATTCTGTTGTTTTTTTTTTTCACTCTGTTGGTGATTTCTTTGCAGTGGAAAACTTTTCAGTAATATGTTATCCCAGTTGTTGCTTCTTTGAAGTTTTTCCCATGCAGTTTATGTTTTGTTCATCAATTCTCTGCCTACCCCTAATGTCTCTAAGACTTCGAGCTCCCTTGTCTTCCAGTAGATTTAGTGTTTCTGTTTTCATATTTATGTCTTTGATCCATGTAGACTTTAGTTTTATGCATGTTGATAGGCAGGGATCTAGCTTCAGTCTTTGTCATGTGGAGAGCCAGTTTTTGCAATACCATTTATTACAGAGGCTATCTTCTTCCATTGAAAGTGTCTAGCCCCTTTGTCAAATATCAGGTGGCTGTTTGTGTTTGCAGCTGTGATACTGAGACCTTCATTGGCGGATGGAAACAACTTGAGACTCTCCTCATTAGTGACATAAATAATAACCATATTTATAAATATCACATTGTATGTCTAGTGTAAGAAGTAATAAGAAATGCAAGAATAATAAAACCTAAAATGTGTAATTGCTGTTGTAAAAAAGAGGTATATAAAGTGCTCTAAATGATATAACCGCATGCATGTTTAAGTGTGTAAGATTGACAACCATGTTACTAAATTTTGGGGGGATATTTGATCAGAACCATTTTCAGTTTCATTCTTTATATGTCCACTTTATATGCTTTACTTTTGTAACTTGAACAACTATTTCTAAAAGGACCATATGTAATTTATTAACTAGTGATTTCTTACTATTTATTTTTAAAAATTCTGTATTATTTCTAAACTTTTTCAGCTTTTTTTCCTTAAATAAAATAAAAAATTTATGCAATGTATATGTTAAATAGTGATCAGTCCAAACAATATCACAGATTTCTTCAGTGCTCAAATGTTAAAACACCCATGGTTAATAATAATAGTAGTTTCAGTTAATGTTCTATGTTAAACTTACTGCCTCTACTGCACTGTTCTGTTATCAATCTTCTGGATGTTCAACAACTAAAATTAAGAGATAATTATAAATTGCTTTTGGATTCCTTTTGCTAGAATCTATCAGATCTTTCCAACAAAAAGTTTATATAACACATATAGGGGCCATAATTAACTATACTCAACTGTCCTTAACTGACACCACGGCTGATCTCTTTCTTAAATAAAAAGGTAAAATTAAAAAACAGGTGATTATCCAAAAATCAGATGGCATTAGATATTCTAACAGCTCAGGAGGTACTTATAAAATCATAAATCCTAAATATGTATACGACAAAGGAATGACATGTCAGTTTCTAAAATTTCCTGCACCTTATCCTTACCCTCCTTAGGGGAAGCCATTGCTAAAATTATATTCCTAAATACCCGGTTGATTCTATTGTTTCACTCATGAATATTTAATTGATTCTTTGCTTTTGTCTCCTTTAGATCTAATGCTGTAAACCTACCAAAGATGAAAATGCCTGGTATCTACTGAGGGCCACTAGTTAAAAGCTCTGCAGAGTATCCCAGAATGCTTTTCAACAACATAAACCCCCTTCAGCTTGAAGAAGACTGATTGATCTCTTCCCATTATCCCTCATGGCAGTTTGGTTTACTTCTTCAGAGAAAAAATGCTATAGGCAGCTAAGTCAGATAAAACTATTTATTATAGGTAGTCAGTAAGGGCTAGGGCCTCCAAATAACCAGCACAGAGAACTAGATGTCTTGTGACTGTGAAAGAGGCAATTACCTTCCACTGTGGGCCAGATCCCAAGATAAAAGCTGAACTTGGGCCTCAAACCCCACAGGGAGACCTTCTTAATATGACTTTTTGTGTTTTCAAAAACACAGATAAAAATCAAAAGAAAAAATGACAATATTATCTTTTAGCAGTGACACTTAGAGCTCCGAGACAGGTAAACTGAGACAAGATGGAGCTGCCCAAGACCCTCCCAGACCATGCATGCTTCAAGTGTATCAAAGAATATTGGGCAAGAGAGGGCCCCAACCCCAGCATTCCTCTGGGAGTCCTGCCTGTATTGCAATCTCAATGGCCCTTGGAAGAATGACTGTCCTAGCTGCCAGAGAGTGGGTACACCATCATCTAACTCCTTGCTCTCACAGGAGATCTCATCACCACTGGAATCATCGCTGACTGATCTACACAGACTTGTTGCTGAAGATTGACGGGGCTCGGTGCCCAGAGCCCCCATTAAGGTGTCCTTCTCAGAGTCCCAAGTCCAACTGGAGGTCTCAGATAAGACCTTCTCTGTACTTCTGGATATAGAGGACATATATAGTGTTCTTCCTGAGTTTTCAGGCCCTTGTATTAAGTCTTCAGTCTCTGTAGCAAGTCTTGATGGCAAAGTTACACAGTCTTTACAGACAGGGCCTATTCCATGCGGGTTGCAGACTCTCTTCTTTACCCATAGCTTCCTAGCAATTCCAACATGTCCCAAACCGTTTATAGGTAGAGATCTTCTTCAGAAGCTTAACTTATCCTTTCCCTTCACCCTCTCCACAGCTCTCTGTCCTCCAGCAACTCTCACAGTGCAGCCACAAAGCCATCCCCTCCTCTCCCTTCTTCTCTGGTCAATAGTATAGTTTAGGATACCTCCAATCCCACCCACACTACCCATGCCATGCCTATTTTAATTAGTCTTAGGGATCCTTCAATTTTTCCTTGCATTCCCCAAGATACAACAACCCCAAAATATTTACAGGGAATTAAACTTAAAATCAAATGCCTTTTAGACAGTGGTTTTCTTAAAGCTACCCATTCACTCTATAATACTCCCATTCTCCCAGACCTAAGGGTAATCAATAATGCTATTACCCCAATCCACCCAGTGGCGCCAAACCCTTATACCATGTTCTGTCATATGTCTCCCTCCAACAATCACTTTACAGTCATATATCTTAAAAATGCCTTTTTTTAAAACCCCCCCACCACACCTTGATTATCAGGATACCTGTTTGTTTATGTAGACTGACCTGGACACTCTGAGGTCTCAACAACTTACACCTGTCATTTCTATAGTAGAACCTCTCCTCAGGGACACATACCACATCCTTCTTTTCCTATTCATCAATTCTGCAGACACATCCCTGGTCAGGACTAATAGTTAGATTGTAAACACATGCCCTGCCACAAAACTCTCAAATACATTCTCACCTTTCTCAGGATGGATAAAAGCCTTTCTCACAGCCAGGGAGACTGATGATGTAGTTACTAAAGTTCTGTAGCAGGAAATCGTCCCAAGCTTTGGTTTACCTCAGAGAATTCATTCAGATCATGGTCCAGCCTTTATTTCTCAGATCTCTCAAAAGGACTCCAACTAAAATGGAGTGGCCCCTATCTGGTCTTCCTCTGAACTTCAATGGTGGTCAAGAACCCTGGACTGCTATCCTGGTCCACATCACTCAAGCTAAGTGATGCTCTCAAAACCCTGACTCACCTGACTCCAAACAATCTGAGTGGTCATCTCTTTTCCCATCTCCCATCTCCATCTCACCAAGGCCCCACAGCCACACTTTTCAGGCTAGGCCATGTTTTGTTGTCCTATTTGTTTCCTGATCCCTTATACTCTATTAGTTAATTTTTCACTATAACTATCTTCATTCTCTCCACTCTCAGCTGTTTAGTTAAACATGAGACTCCTGTAGGTCTAAGATCTCATGTCACTTATAGTGACACAGCCATGGCCCTCCCAACACCTACTGTATAATTTCCAAAACATGATTCAGTCATCAAGCCTCATACTTCTCATGTTTCTTATTCTTTTGAGCTCAAATCCTAAAACAAGGACAAGTCCTGTCTATACTTTTAACTTCTACCCTTTCACATGGGAGAATAATTATCTATCATGACTCACGCCCTCCCAACTCCATGCTTATTTTTCA
>PVJX010048956.1:0-11275 GCA_004027295.1 Dolichotis patagonum
TGTCCCCTCCAGCCGACATTCAAAGGCAGACAGGCCCCCCCCGAAACCATGACTCAGCCGTGGTATTTGTGGCGCATTCAGGCCTTGGCAGCCACACGAACAGAGTGGGCACCCCCTGCCCCGCTTTGCTGGCAGCAATGGGAAGGCGTGCAGTGAGCAGAAGCAGGTGATGGTCACTGGGAAAGGACAGAAGAGCAGTGGGGGTCCACGAGGACCCGGCGGGATGGGCTGTGACCCTCTGTGGAAACTGAGTCACAGATGGGCTTTTTGTGCATAGCTGGAGGAGGGTCCTGACTTCTCCCAGGTCCCCGGAGAGGCCTGTGATTCCCACGGTCCTCCGGGCCAGGACTTGGTCACAGCGAAGTCTCCAGAGCCCACTGTCTCCGTGCACGGCAGTGACTGGTCCTCGGCTTCCAGAAAGAACCAGACCCCTTCCGGCTGAGGTGCTGGGGACCTGAGCCAGGTGGGTCCCGATGCCCAATCTTCCCTGGCCCCGCCCAGCGCCAAGCCCTCCTACATCCCTCGAGCTGGATATGTCACGTGGCTGATGGGCCAGGCTGGCCCCACCCGGGTGCTGTGAGGCCTTCGGGCTCCTGTCTCCCCCTCGCCCCAAGGATCAGCCCTGGGCCCTGTGTCCTCTACTCCTTCACTGCGTTCCTCCGTCACCCGTCCATCTGGAGCCTCAGTGACAGGAAGGTGGGCTCCGTGCCTGCCGGGCTCTCGCCCATCCTGGGGGCTGACCCGTGGTAGGTCCTCCGTAGAAATCCACTGGGCGAGTGGATGAATTATTGGGGTCCACCTTGGGGAGTGATGGCCCCGGATTCTGTGGGAGAGCGTGGGAGTGCGGACCCCCAACGGTGCACTAGCATTTTATATTTTCATTTCATTTATCAGAAATCGAGGCTGTCAAGCGCTGCTATAATCTAAATCGCCTGATGAAAGCATAAGGAAGAAAGCCACGCTGGGTGGCAATTAAGGCGAACCAGGGGCGGATTGGAAATATTGTCACTCCTTCCCGGCTTTCGAGAGCAGGGCTTCTCTCTCAGGAGCGCCCGGGTTTGCTTTCGGAACTTCTGGGGGTTTCCTCACCGGCTCTTCCCACGGATTACGTGACATTGCTACATAAAGCGACTTCAATCACCAGAGCCCCAGACTTTGTTCTCGCCGGCTTAGGAGCCAGAATCCGGGCGCCAGGGGACCAGCTGGGGCCAGGACGGGAGCAGGGTCGGGGATTTGGACCCTGGGCTGATCCCTCAACCTCCCTCACTGTGACCCCAGGAATGGACTGTGTCCTGGGCCAGGGACTGCACAGGCGGCCGGGCTGCTCCGAGGTCACCTTTCCTGGTCCTGCCATCGCTTCCTCCTGTCCGCTCCAGGCCACCCCGAATAGGCTACCCCAGGGACCCTGTGCCCCCACGGCCAACCTCCTCGTCCTCCGTGTTTCGGCCTTACCTCCTGCCCCCTCCCGTCCCTTCCCTTGAGCCACTCCGGCGTCCCTGGAGCACTCAGGGCCCCACAGTTTACTGAAAGTTGGGGGGTCACCTGGGATGGAGGGAGACTGGGGCCAAGGACACGCCCAGGAAGCCAGTCTCCCCAAGTATGACCTAGAGAAAAATCCCAAAGCTGACAGCTGCTGACCCTTTAGGCTGCAGGCAGCCAGCTGTGCCCCAAGACCGGAGCCAGCAGGGTTTGGGACCGGCCACGCCTTCTGCCAGCCTCACTGGGGTCCCGCTGCATCTCTGGGTGGGGACTGGCCGAGCCGGCTGGACAGCAGCGGACAGGAGGGAGCCCTCGGAGCAGACCTGCCTGGAGGTTAGCAGGGCCCCCTGTGTGGGGCGTGTGGAGCCAGCCACAAGTGAGGTAACCTGGCTCTCGGTGTGCAGTAGAGCGAGTGTTTCCTCGAGTCCCTGTCATCCACGGACTCCAGGCCGCAGCTGTCTGCCGAGCAGGCCATGGCAGCCAAGATAAGATAAGATAACTGTAACTTGGTTTCCGCATCCTGTCGGTACCCTCAGCCCAGCATAAAGTCGAGGACTGTGTCGCTGCCCTGAAAGTGGTTTTTGGGGCATCAGGAGCTTTGCCGGATGTTTAGAGGACCTGGTCACCTGGTGAGAAGCTGACCATGTCTGGGATGCACCGGGCCTGGTGGATGGGTGACCTGGGTGAGTCACCGCCCCCCCCCCGGGATTCCCCCTGGGAGCTGATGGTGGTCAATGTCACAGTTTCCACTGTGGGGCCCCTGCTGACACGGGGGACACAGGGCGAGCAGGGTTGGCAGTTCGTTGTCCCCCAGACCTGCTGAGCTGTCACAATGCTGCTCCTTATCTCCTAGGAAGGAGAATGCTTCTACCCCCAGAAGGACAGGCCCCTGGTCACGTGTCTCTGCAGCAGAGCTGGGGTTAATCTGCTGGAAATGGAAAACAAATTCAATCACAGCTCAGGCTAAGAGAGGCCAGCCCTGCGGTGACCAGGCAGGGGACACCCAGTCATCCCAGCCAGGGGAGGGATGGGGGATGGAAGGGGCCTGTCCTTCCCCCAGTGACATGGTGCCTCCGACACTGGTGACGCAGGGAAGGTGAAATGCTGGGCGTGGTGGTGCATGCCTATAATCTCAGCACTCAGGAGGCTGAGGCAGGAGGATCCCTGTGAGTCCGAGGCCAGCCTGGCTACATGGTGAGTTCAAGGCCAGCCTGAACTGCACGGCAGGACCCGGTCTCAAACGACAAACAAAACGAAAGAAACGACGTGTTGTCCCACCAAGGCGGGTACCCAGTGAGAGGCCTGGCACCCCACCCCCGCCATAGGAAGCCCTGTCACCCACTGTGTTCCTCACTTTCCTCCTCCTGGGCTCAGGGCCTACCGTGCCCCAGGCCTGTTTCTGCCATGTCCTGGGTATTGGGGAGGCAAGACTGCGTCTCCCCCACTTTCTAGGGCACAGGTCCCACACAGAAGGCAACCCTGTCCCCCAACACCGCGCCCGAGCCAGTCCCGCCAAACCCTCAACACACCCTCTCTTGGATCACACTCCTGCCCGAGGCCTGCAGTGTGAACTCCAATTGGACCCATTGCACAGATTAGGAGGCTGAGGCCTGGAGCAGGGAAGTGATAATGGAGGTAACCGCCTGACATGTGCTCTGAGCTCAGAGACAAGTGAGGTAACCTAGCTTTCGGTGTGCGGTAGTTGACTGACCTCTGCTAACTCTGGGTCCAGGCACGAGGCCCTCAGTCCTCCCCAAGCTGGGGTGTCCTCCTCTATTTACAGAGCCATCCCTCCCCCTCCTGCCAGGCCCTGGGGTGCTGTGGGAGACCTGGTTGCTAGCTGTGAGTGCGGTGGGCTTGGGGGCCAGGCAAGTGGCACAGCCTGGGGGCCTCTGCCACCCCAGGGCCAGGTGGGACTCAGGCCTCAGATGGGGCGACGCTGGCTCCTTCCTTTCCTTGCCTCCCAGGGGGACCTGCTCACATAGGACCTGATCATCAACCTGCCCGGGGCCAATGGCTGGAGAAGGGATCAGCGAAGCCACCCGGGTGGTGACGAGCATCCCCTGCGGATGGAGTGGAGAGATTCTGCAGGGCTCATGGCCACGCCTGGACAGCGCCCAGCACTTTACCAGGATCCGGGAACCCCAGGCTGGGTCCTGTCTGGTACTGTAGAGTCAGTGGGCAGCCAGTGCCGGTCCTGGGTGGCCTGGAGACGGGTATCCTGCATCACAGGAGGGGCGGTGGGGCGTGAGGGCTTGGAGCCCCCAGCTCCGAAACCTCCTCCGTGAGCTCCCATTTTGCAGATGAGGCCACTGAGGCCCAGGTGCAGGGAGCAGTCTCCTCCCAGGAGATTGGGGGACTGTGACGCAGGCCCTGCAGGTGTCACTGTGGCCCGCTGCCCCTGCTGGCACACAGCGACCCTAGCTTCCTGCTTTTCCTGAGGCTGCTCCTTTACACCAGGGCTGCCAGCCCATCAGGCTGCGTCGGTCAAAGGCTCTTTTGCCTGCCGAAGCTCCGGCCTGTTTTTGAAATAAAGATATGCGGACGGTTGGTGGCAATAACCGGTGCTCGTGTTGCTTCGTGTGCCGGTGGGTACGTGGGTACTCAGCTGCAGGTGCACACGCAAGTGTGCACACACTCGTACACCTGCACACACATGCACACCTCCTCTGCGGGACAGGGGCTGCCTCACTCACGCCCCGGTTGCCCAAGGAGCCACACAACCCAGCAGCCCAACTTGTCCAGGGTCTTTGTATGGCACCCAGTGGCCAGCCCGGGGGGACCCCAGGGGGTGGATCCTGGGATGGGCAGGAAGATGTCCAGCCGCCCTGCAAGTCTCGGCTCACTCGGACACAGTGAGCCCTCCCCCTGCAGGCCCTCCCCACCCAGGCCCTGCTGCCCAGCGGCTGCCCCCCGCCGTGGCTCCCGGTGGGTGTTGACCTAAGGCCTTGGCTTCAGAAGGGACCTCGGCACCAGGCCCAGTCCCCCCATTGCCAGCTCTGGAGTCTGAAGCCTGCTGATCTCCCCCGTCACCTCCCTCCCCCCGGGCCCAGTCACCCCATACCCTTGACCCCGCAGGACTCTTGGGGTTCCTGCCTGGTCCCTTGGTAAGCAGTGCAGGGGCATCAGATGAAGGACACAGGGCCCCACCTGTTATACACGAATGGGAAACTGAGGCCCAAGGGGAGAAAGGCCCTGCCCAGGGTTATTCCCGGGTCATGTCTAGGCCGCTCTGTGTGTCTAAGACTCCTGCTGCCCCTGGGGGCTCTGCGGGCTCATGACAAGGGAGTCTTTGTCCAGTCCCCACTGAGGCCAGGCAGGAGTCACCCACAGGCCAGCCGTGCTCCGGGCCGGCTCTGGCCTGAATCAGCTGTGCGACTTGAGCTCCCAGTGCTCACCTCTGACTGCACCGAGGGAGGGAAGCGGCAGCGCCCTTGGAGTGGGAGAGTGGACAAGACAACTGCACCCCCAGCACCTGCGGCGTGCGAGCTCTTTCAAAGTGTTTTTTCCTATTCTACTGGGAATCAAAGCCATTGCTCCTCCCCCACTGGGCTACCTCCCCAGCCCCTTTTAATTTTTATTTTCAGACCAGGTCTCACCAAGTACCCAAGTCTGACTTGGAACTCGAACTCGCCGCCTCCTGCCTCAGCCTCCCAGCAGTGCTGGAGCACACAGCACCTTGCCCAGCCCCAAGTCCTCTGTGTGACCTTGTGAATCCTCCCGAGGCCCTCAGAGTGGATCCCTTCATTATTCCCTTTCTCCAGAGGGAACCACTGAGGCCCAGAGCAGTCAGGGGGACAGGCCAGAGGGAACCACTGAGGCCCAGAGCAGTCAGGGGGACAGGCCGCAGCCAGCACGTGCCTGCAGGTGCACCTGGAGCTTCCTCTAATACCTGGCAGCATTCACACCATCGAGTGCGGCCCGAGAAGCCTTCCAGCCAAGGAAATCACCTCTGACCCTGAAAATTCAGAGCACTGAGGCAGGCGGAGTTTTCCAAAGAAGAGCCACCCGGCTGGCCAGAGGACACACGCCCCAGATGGCTGTCGAGGACACACGCCCCAGATGGCTGGCACGCTGTCACGGGGTGAGAAGTCACGGCAGCCAGGCAGTCTGTGAGCCAGGCATCATCTCATTTAACCGTTTGCACAACCCCAGATGCAAAGGCAGCTATGAGCGGACCACGTCACAGACAGGAAACCCGGCCCGAGGCGTCCGACCCACCTGGGGTTACAGAAGGTGAGGGGCAGCCTGAGAGGGCAGAGCCTCCCACTTCCCTGATGGAGCATTTGTGACTCGGTTTCCACATTACATAGGGCCCAGTGGTCATGATGGAGGTCCCTGGTGTCCGGCATCCCAGCCTCTGCCCGGTCCCCGTCCCCACCCCCTTCTCACAGGGGCCAGAGTGCAGCCCGTGTCCTTTGGCCACAGGGCCCCCAAGGACCCCGGCTTCCTCTCATCCCAGGGCTCCCCGCTCTGTCTGGGCCAGGAGGCCTCATGCCGCCGGGATCCGAGAGTGAGAGGTCCCCGCTGGGCTCCGGCCTTGTCGAGGGTGAAGTGCAGCAGCTGTGGTCCCACAGCCTCGGGCCGCCTCCTCCGTGTGCCTCGGAAAGGAGCCTCGGGCGGCAGAGGGCTGAGTGCTCCGGGGTGGAGCGCTCGTGCTTGTGCCGGGTCCAGGGACAGGCTGCGTCGCGCCTGCCGCTGAGCCCTCGGGCTGCTGTGCACCCACAGCCCCCGCAGCCCCCACTCCCCCCGCGCCTCTGCCACGCACCCCGCCAGCCTGGGGGAGGATGGGCTGCGGGGGGCAGCAAGGAGCCTGGGGAGCAGCCTGGCACAGCCTTGGGACGCGTCCAAAGCCCCAGCTACAGCTGGGCCCAGGCCTGGCAGCTGCCGAGGACCAGATGGGCTGGGGCCTGGGGACCCCGACAGCCCTCCACCCCCGGTGGCCCTGGAGTGGGACAGAGAGCGGGGTCCCAGGAGCCGGGGCCTCCCCACAGCTCGTCCCCCCGCAGATTCCCATTTCTGTAATGAACTCACGCCCCAGGGATGACCTATGGCCATCTCCGTGCAGGCAGCAGTGGGACCAGAAGGGACCAGAAGACAAAGCCGCTTCCTGTGGAGAGAGCTCAGCCGGTGGGGGAGGGGACAAGGACACAGACCCGGTCACACAGAGAGGATGGCAGGGGAGGGCTGCCCCGGCCTGGGAGGGACAGCGGTGGCATGGGCTCAGCACCTCGGAGGGACCAGCCTCCCGTGCCCCTCCTTCAAGCCTCTTCTCCCCACCTACGGGTCTCTCAACCCCCTGCCACCTCCGCAGCCACCGCCAAGGGAGGCCAGCGTCGCCGTGGCCCTGCCCTCTTTGCTGACTGCCCGGCAAGGAGAAAATGACGCCTAACACAGGAGACGCCTGGGAGCGGCACCAACGCAGCCAGGACACGGGGCCCAGGTCCCAGGGGAAGAAAACCCACGGAGGGGCCGTGTCCGGCCCTGCTTTCCCCGGAGACAGCAAGTGACCTGTGGCTGCTGGGGAGGCCAAGCAGCCAAACCGGAAGCCGAGGGTGACCACTGACTTGGGCTCTCAGAAGCCTCTGGGCTGGGACAACCACGGACGGAGTTCAGGGCCTCGTGGTATTGAGGGCCTGAGGAGCCACATCCCGGGAGAGAAACGGGAAGAAGGGCGCCCCATCCTCTCCATCTCCCCTTTGGGAAATGTGGGCTCTCCCCCCAGAATGAGCTCAGCAGGAGGTGACTGTGAAGAGATGGAAAATCTCAGCACAAGTTTCAGCAGATTTATGATCATGGGGGGAAGTTAAAGTTTAGGCATCATCAAGGAAAGACTCAAACACTCAGTCCCCAAAAAGCAGTACCCCGGAAATAGGGCAAATCAGAGACAAAGCAAACGCTCAGTCTAGAGCTGGCCTGGGACTGACCAGATTACAGTTATCCCTTCTTAATCTCACCGCCTTCAGAAGTTAAATTCCCTCAGGAGGGCTGCAACCCTATGCAGAGACTGCAAGCGTTTATACATCATTCATCACTCATTAAAAATGATCACGAATAAGAGAAGACAGTAAGCAAAAATAGATAGTCCTGTCGGAGTTATTGGACAAATCAATGACTCACACATTAGAGTTATTGGGGCCAGGAAACAGCATTATTCTGAGGGGTACATTCAGGAAAATGGGTGAAAAGATAAATCATTTCAGCAAAACTGGAATATACAAGGAAAGAAAGAAAGAAAGAAAGAAAGAAAGAAAGAAAGAAAGAAAGAAAGAAAAGGAAAGGAAGAGCTAGACCTATAACATATAATAACAGAAAACAGGAACTCAGTATGAGGCTTAGGAGCAGGCTGGACACAGCTGAATGGAGAATCAAACAACTGGAGATTCGGCACCTAGAAATATCTCTAGTAAACCACAGAGACAACAAAGGAGAAACATACAGAAATGGTTGAAGGCTGGAATCTGTTAACAGATCCAACATAGGCCTTGTTCTTATTGGAGTCCCACTAAGATGAGTGAGGCAGACACAGTATCTGGAAAGACGATTTCCAAGCTATTCAGAAATCTGCTAAAATGCATCAAGATTCAAGATGAGACCGCAGTGTCGACTGAAATAAATCAGACATGCAAGCTTTTAAATATCACCTGATTTTCTGACATGGGAAACACGATGCGTCCCCGAAATCTGTACAAGGACGTCTTTAAGAGCTGTGACCCTGATCCCGTCACCCCACGCTGTCTCCAGATGGCAACACATCACAGCAGACCCCGGCCACGTCAAATTGTTACTGTCACTTAAACACTTACAAAACAGAGCAAGAAAATAGCAGTGTCCCTAGAATTCTATAGCTTCAGAAAATCCTTCAAAAACAGGAGTGTAATTAAAACATTTCCAGGCAAACAGGAACTCGGGTCATTTGTTCCTCGCAGAACTTCAGGAAAGGAAACACCTCCAAGCAAGCTCTTTGGGCAGAAGGAGCTTCCGGCACAGAGCAGCAGTGTGGAGGAGACTGCGGAGGGGGAGAAGGGGCAACATGGAGCCTCGGGGGTGCCGGAGAGTGGCAGGAAGGGCATGCGGAGGGCAAATACGGCTGAAGTGCAGCTTTGCGTCTTCTAGGAAGAGGAAAAGTAGGAATTTCAATTAGACTGCAGGTCAGAGACCCAGGCTGAATCTCTAGAGGGACCACTGGTGGAGTAATTACTGCCAAGGTGGTGAAAGAAGAGGGGAAAGTGAAAAATAAAAAAGTTCGACTGTTCTAGAACAAGTAGGAAGAGCAGGAAGGCAAGTAGAACAGGTGGGGCAAACGGAAGAAGAAATACTTTGATTAGCAGACAAAAGAGCATCTCCAGTCGAATGGGTTTAATCAGCTTTTTAAAGCCCAACTGTTGGGGGCCCCTCCTGCACCTCTGTTAGAGAGGATGGCCAGTCTGCTCGGGTCTGGGAAGCGGAGGAGGCGGGTGGCTCCCCTGACCAACAGGAAGGTGCAGAGGTGGTGTCCTGCGTCGCCCGAGGCTGGGCTGAAGTAACTGATGGAATATAGTGCCTGTCTCCCTGCCTCGGCCTTCCCTCCTCCGCCCTCTCAGGACACTCGCTTTTGCCCTCTGGTGATCACCTGGGGGAAGCCCAAGCTACGCAATGGCTCACAGGCAGCTGCTCCTCTATCCCCCACCCAGGGTCCCGGCCACCAGCACCCACCCAGGCGTGTAAGGGACAGCGTCTTCACATGACTTCTGCACCCAAACCTCCAGTCTTCCAGCTGAGGCCCCAGATGGCGTGGAGCAGAGACAAGCTGTCCCCCTCCGCCCTGCCCGAATCCCCGGACCACAGAACCCACTAGAGCCAAGATGATTGTTGCTGAAATTCAGCATATTTTGGTACAGTTTTTAATGTAGCAATAATCATTGTTGTAAAAGAAAAAGTAAAGGCCAAAAACTAAAGATGCAAACGCCTCAGACAAAATGTGAGCAAATAGAGTTCAGTGATGTATACAAACCATCACAGTCAAATTGGATTTGATGTGGGAATGCAGGATAGATTTGACATTTGGCAATCAATATAATGTATCACATTAGAAGCCTATAATCCATAATCCTATATGCATCCGTTTTGGTTGAGATCTAAAGTGTCCCCCAAAAGTTTCATGTGTTCAGAAAGTGATCGGATTGTGGGAGCACCATCTCATCCGTGGATTCATCTCTGATGAGTTCAGTAGTGGAGTAGGAGGTGGGGTTCGTAGGAAAAAGTAGGTCACGGGGGTGTGGCTCAGAAGGTGCGGCTCCCTCCCTGGCTCCTCCCTCCTCCCTCTGCTTCCTGGCCACCATGATGTGAGCAGCTCTCTTCCGCCAGACCCTTCCCGCCGTGGGGCTGCTCTCCTCCTTCAGGTCACAGGGGTCTGGTGTTGCATCCCAGGGACAAAACGGCATTTCTACAGAGGTAATCATCACATTTGGCAATATTTAACCCATCCCTGTGATTTTAAAAAAGTTTAGAAGTCTAAGAATAGAGAAAATTTTATAACGATAACAGATATTTATAATACCCACAGCAAACATAAGACTGAATGAAAGACTGAAAACTTTCCCCCTGACATGAGGCACAAGTCAGGGTTACCCACTCCTGCTACAGCTGTTCCATGGAAAGGTGTTAGTCAACATAACAAGGCAAGAAAGAGCAAAGTGCTGCATAAGGGTTGGGGGCAAAAAGAAATAAAACCATCCATACGCACACTTCACAGCATATACTTCAGGTTTGATACATCATCTAGAAGAATTTTAAGGATGACCTATTAGGATTCATACATTTACCAAGGTTGCTGGACACTAGGTCAATAGGTACAAATCAATTGCATTTTATACATGATTCACAAGTAATTAGATGAAATTTTAAGAGATCGTTTATAATAACATCACAAGCACAAAGCACCCAAGCACAAAATCTAATAAAAAATGTGCAAGACCTCTACACAGAACCTCACGGAGAGACATAAAATAAGATCCTTTTAAAAATGTGGCCATACGTCATATCCAGGGATCAGAAGACGCACGCTGCAAAGATTTTAATTCTGCCCACATTAATCATTGTAGCTGAGTCAAGCGGGCTTTTGTGCGTGCCTTTGGAAACTGATAAGCCAATCCTAAAACTTACTCGGACCTGACAGAGATTTATAGTGTTAAAGCAATCTCAAAAGCAGAGTACAATTGAATCTCACGGTGAGACAGGGAGAGAGGCCCCCACGGAAGGACGGAGAGCTGGCAGCACAAAATCAGCCCGGGCTGAGTAAGCCGTCCCCCTTCATGGTGAGGCCTGACGGTTTCCCCAGCCCTGCGCTTTCCACAGACCTGACGAGAGACCCAGATGAAACCACAGAAGAATATTTGCATGAAATGAGAAATTCTGACCACGGAAAAACCTCACAAGCCCTCTGGCTTCCCTGCTTTTATTCAGTTTAACATCACTGGGAAAGACATTCTTGGTTTCCCCCCAGCTTGACTGCTGAGGACCCCTCTGACCAGGGCTGCCTGGGGTCCCTCTCGAGGGCCTGAAGGCCACCTCTGCTGGGAACACGGGGGACCCGCGAGGGTCGCTGGGTGGCCGACCTGGGGTGAAGCCTGCCCGGACCCCCGCCTGCATCTGTGTCCGCCCCTTGGGCTGGAGTCTGCTCAGCTCTGCACGTCGACACCTTGATCATTGAGAAGTGTTTTGTCCAGGATGGGGACAGGGGGTGACCCAGGCCTACTGCCCTTCGGGGCTGTGGTCTGTGTTTTCTCTTCCTTCTCTCCCTCCTCTCTTCTGCCTC
>PVJX010048957.1:0-11274 GCA_004027295.1 Dolichotis patagonum
AAAAAAAAAGATTTATCACCTACCATTATCTCAGCATTCCTCGAGGCAGCTTCAATCTATGAATCCCTTATCTTGTCATCACAAGCTAAATGAAAGCATCCACCCCTGTGCTTCCTCCCTTTGCAATACCTTTGGCTTGCCCCTGGGTAGCTGGCCTCTGATGTTTCCAAGAACTTCTTCCCCAGCTTCCTGTGAAGTAGTTTGGTCTAATGAGTCCCCACGAGTCTGCTGGGGAAGAGAATGAAGACTGGATGGCTTCACCTCCAGATGTGCTAGACACCCACTGGGTGAGCACTATATCCCAAAAATGAGCCTCCAGGGGCTACCTTAAGGCCCAAGAACCTTCTGTTCTTGACCATATCTGGGTTCAGGTGGAATTTTCCTGTCAGCAGCCCTGCTTTTTGAGCACACCGAGGATGTGAGGTGGCATCACCAACAGGGAAGGAAGCAAGAGTTCCTAGAATGGAGATGTGAGCAGGAGTGCTAAGACCAGAAGGGAAGCTGTAGCTCTGCTGAGGCTGCCATGCTGCAGTGCCCAAACCCCCAATACAAGACAGTCCCTGAATGTCTTTCTGTCTTGCCACCTTCTGCAGAGCTGACAGAGATGGGGAGGAGGATTGTGGCTGACTTTCTATGCTCCAGAGGGACAGGAACCTCTGTAGTGCCGTGCAAGTTTCAGCAGGCATCATCTCCCAAGACTGAGAGGAAAAAGATCCACTTCTTTCTTCCAGCCTCCCTTTCTCCTAATTCCCTCAGGCAACTTCCCCTCTGATCTCCTTACCTGACTTCAGGTCTTTGTCCCCCAGAGCTGCCACTGGCACACAACGTGAGATAGCTGACTTGTTAGGCTGCCCAGCTACACTGCAGGGCAGAGCGGAGTGGTTTCTATCTCAGTTCTCCCTTCCACCTCAGGGTTCTTAAGGGTCTTGTTTTTCTCTTCATCCTACCTCCAAGACTCTCATCAACAACCCCAGGGACCCTCACTGTCCAAAGGCCTCCTCTTTTTTGGACCAATGTGCCAAATTTTTAAGGTACAAATTATCACTGAGATATTTATAAGGGTACCAAGTGAGGTCATGGTCTTCTAATACAACATGGAGTGATTAAAAACAGTAAATTAACATATCCATTGCCCCAAATATTTAACATTCTTGCAATGAGAACATTTGAACTTTGTTCTCAGCAGTTTTGAAATGTAGGCACATGGTTATAAACTGTATCTGCCATGCTGTGCAAGTGATCTTGTATTTCCCATCCTTCTGCCAAGTTTGACCCGGTTGATCTCTCCTTTGTCTTGAGACCTTTCTCCACCTCCCACCCAGGACACCCCTGCGTCACTCACTCTCTTTCTTTCCCATTGGTCACCATGTCTCCAGGGCCTCTGCTGGGTCTTCCCCACCTTCCCAGCCCAAGACACTGTCCTCTCTCTTCCCATTCTCTGCATCCCACTCCCACTGATCTTGTCTGGTAATATGACTTTAAAGCACCGCATAATACTTCATTTCCCACATGTTTATCTCCAATGTGGACCTCTTCCTTGTATTACAGATTGAAATAAATGTGACTCTTTGGTCAACATCTCTATTCAGATGTCTAATATGCCTCTCAAATTTGCAGGGCTGAAAACCCCAGCTAGGCCTTCAGCACAGTCAGAATCTCCCAGCTGCTCAGGAACCTGAGGCAAGAGGATTGCAAGTTTGAGGCCAAACTGAGCAACTCAGTGAAACCCTGTCTCCTCAAAATAAAAAATAAAAAGAGTTGTACCTCAGTAACAGAATATCTCTAGGTTCAATCTCCAGTATCACCCACAATCAATTAGGGGTCACATCCCCTATGTCCACAGCTTCTGATCGTGCTCCTAATGACCTGTGAGTCCTCACTCTATGCTCTTCATTTCCACAGCCAGTTTTCTACACAGCCTCTAAAACAAAGCTTATCAAACACAAACCAGAGCATGTGATTCTTCTGCTAAAATCCTCTAACAGTCTCTCACATCATGTAGAATGAAAGCCAAAATTTTTCCAAATGGCCTGTAAGAAAACTGGAAGGAAGCAAGAATCAGACCTCTGGGAGAAGAGAGTTCCACAGTGCAGGCCACAAGGAAATAATATGCTCGGGATGATTGCTGAAGAGCAAGGACCTGCACTCCTGTCTGCCTGTTCTAGTTACTTCTCATTTGTAGTGGGCTGCAGTGTCCCTCAAATTCTTAACAGTGTCCCCCAATTTTTTACCCACTTAGAACCTCCCAAAGTGAACTGACTTGGAAATGAGCAAAAGATGTTCCCAAAGGGGGACATTAGTCATTGGATTCGGGGACCATCCTAATCGAGGACAGCCCTGTCTCAGTCTTTAACTGATTATTACCTTTGCTCATTTCCAAGTCAGGTCGTAACCCACAGAGAGACACAGAAGAAGGCCACACAGAAACAGAGATAAGCAGGAATAGCTACCACCACACAGGACTACCTGAGGCCATGCTTGCAAAAGGCAACAAGGAAGGATTGTCCCCTACTGCCTTCAGAGGAGTAGCATCCTGCTGACAATTGGATTTCCAACTTCCAGCTTCCAGAACTATACAAGAATAGATGTCAATTATTTTAAGTCTCCAAGTCCATGGTGATTTGTTACAAGGACCCTAAGAAAGCCATCACCCTCCCTTGCTTAGTTAGTTACAGTCACTCCATACTCCCCTGTGGAATAAGCAGGCCAGAAGGATTATGTGAGAGCCCGTGCCACTTTCCCAAGGCTCTTGGCCTCTCTGAGCTTCACATATTTTTTTGGTATGCAACACAAGACCACTTCTGCATTTCCACCAGTTCTGACAGAGAGGAATTCTCCCAGTTAATGATAGAGCCCCACATGGATGCAGGAAAAGCAATTCTCACTAGATGACCACGGTCTCTCATGAACTGCTGGACTTGCCCCTAGATGTGCACAATGGAAAACTCCTCTCCTCATAAGACACTTGAATGCCACAGGGAGCTACTGGAGCTGGAGCAGTCCCCCCAAAAATCAGGTCCACGTTTACTTAACAAAACTGCTCTTACAATCCTGTGCACTCTCACTGTGGTACTAATCAACATCTTGCAGTGAGAACAGGCTGATAATATAGTGAACTGCTTGTGCTAGGAACTAGAAAATACACTATGCAAATCGACTCAGACACAAACTTGTTAAACAGCATTTTTTCCCAGCCACATCCTTTGATTAGGGACTTAGCTCCAGACATTCTTTAATTTAATGGACGCCTCCCTCGTGACTCATGGGTTCAACCAACTTGTAGGTAGTCTTGGAGGGGAAGGGGACGGGAAGTAATCAGCATCTTAGAACTAGATAAGAGATCCCGACCTTAATCTGCTTTTAAAAATTTTTTCTCTCTCTCTTTGTAACAAAGAGGAGGTCAAGGTCAAGTTATTTGCCCAGGTACAATACAGATAGGATGGGAAAGACCCCCACCTTCATCCTCCCATCTCCCCCCCAGCCTTCTCTGCACTTTGTCCCTTGCACAAGCTTCTTGCTTGTTCTGCTGACCTCTTGAGGCACAATGAAAGGGTCTCCGATGGGCTCTTCTTGCTCTGGAGCTGTTCCTTCTGCTTCACTAACAGGGAAACTGTCTGACCTTACATGGAGCCACCTTCTAAACCACAGAAGTTAAGTTTGCAAGATTCTTTTTCTTATTTATTTAGTTTTTTACAGCCCTTCAAAGACAGAAAACAACAACCATTTCCAATCTGATCCAAGACCACAGGATTGTTTTTAATTCCATTCATCAGTATCTCATTCGCCCCTAGAGACGAAGAGATGTTTCCATATTTACATAATGGGCTCATCAGTCTTAAGCTCCACAGGGCTCTCTTTGACATGGTGGCAATTGTTTCCCTGCAAGCTTCCAAGTTTACTGTAAAGGCCAACAAGGTCTCAAACACCCAGAGAACATACTTTTTATGTTTTTATAAACTCTATAAAATTGTAATTGGATCAAACTTCACATTCAAAAGCACATTCTTCAGGAATATTTTATATGCACATAAAACAGAGAAAATGTTAACACTATGATCTTAACTGTTTGCACATTGGAACCAGCTAAAAGTTAGGAAAATGTAATCCATCTGTTCTCTTTGAAACTACATTATTTTGAGAACACAGAAGAACGCTGCAGGGGAGTTTGACACTGCCCTCGCCAACTCCTATTATCAGGTGATGGGAGGCTGGGGTAGGGGGATGGTCTCATGGAGCAGCTGCTTTTTGTCCACCCATCAAGGTACGGCCTATTGAGGGGCCTTGGCTTCACCTGTCAAGGCAAAGGAAGAGCTGGTACGTGGTCATGTGGTTTCTGTGGCCCATGGTCTCGCCTCAGGAGCCTAAGGCACTGTGAGAGTCACTTCCCAGTAGGTCTCAGGGGGCATGGGGACAGAGAAAATTTAGGTGATTCTGTAGCCCTTATAGGTTGTTTGTCCAAGACTAACCATTAGGTGTTTATTCGCCCTCATTATGGCATGGAGCAGCCTAATTAGTTCAAGCTGAGTTGGGGGTAGCAAAGAAGGGGAAACAATATGAGCAACAGCTGACACTGGCTTTCCCTGGAAGCCTGGCTGTTCAGCACTCTT
The DNA here is from genome assembly GCA_004027295.1 of Dolichotis patagonum. Classification (NCBI taxonomy): domain Eukaryota; kingdom Metazoa; phylum Chordata; class Mammalia; order Rodentia; family Caviidae; genus Dolichotis; species Dolichotis patagonum. The sequence goes on from PVJX010048957.1 coordinate 4,608, forward strand.
GTGTTATCTGTTAGCAGAGCAAATTAGACCCCTCAGTCTCACATTTGCAAAGTATACATACACACAGGAGAGACCTGGGGAGGTAGGAAGAAAAAGACCAAAAGTAGTGGGAGACAAGCTGGCTTCCACCAGCAGAAGAACAAAGCCCATTTTCCCACCATAACAGCCATCCCTGGGGGGACGTGCAGGCTTGCACACAAGGTCAAGGCCAAATGCAATGAGGGGGTTCCCTTGGAGGACGGGGTCTCAGGCGGGGAAGATTAGACAGCACTAAGACACTGTTCTGTTAAAGCCATTAGATCTGGTTCCACCTCCCTGGGAGATTCCATAGTCTGAGAAACTCTTGGAAAAGAGCTTTAAATGCAGTCTGAGGCAACATAAAAAGGATTTTCTCCATCCATAATAAAACTGGAGGATGACCTAGGAGATTTGCTAAAATGTAGACTTGGTCTCCACCCAAGTTCCTACAGAATCTCTGTAGTAGTGAGCTTTGTCTTGCCAAGATAAAATGCCTGACATACACAATTTCAAAGTAGAAAGATTTATTTTGGCTCACAGTTTCAGAGAATGCAGTCCATGGCTGGATGGCTCTAAGGCAGAAACAGTGGAATGGCATGGTGGACAAAAGCTGCTGAACTCATGGCAGAGCACAGGGTAAGTGTCAGAGTGTGAGGAAGGAGCTGAGGACAAGAAATACCTTTCCAGATTATGTCCCAAATGATCTACTTCCTCCAAATAGGCTCCTCTCCCTAACTGCACATACAGCTATAAATGCATCACTGAATCAATCCATCAGTGAGGTTAACATCACATCATCTAATCCCCCTTTGGGGGGACATTTTTAATCAAAACCATAACAATCTCTGAGAGTGTTGTTACCACAGCCCTCAGGATTTCATGAAGACACACTAAGTAACAGTGCTGCAGAACAAACTGAACATTAAGTACTTTATTAATCACAGTTACTGCTGAGTTCCTACCACACAGAAGGTATGAAACAAGTAGCCACAAGGAAATTATGTGGTGGTGAGTGGCAAAAATAGGGAAGAGCAGGGAGGAGAGCTTGGGGATCTGAGAGAGCTACAGCTGAGCAGACAAAGAAACACACAACTACACACTAGGCCAAGCTTCATCCCAGGGTGAAGCGGTGGTGGGAGTGCCTCCAGAGGGTTTGCGATCCCATATGAGGAACATGAAATATTTCTGAGAAAATATAACATCTACATGAGAGCTAAAGAAAGAGAAATCAAGAAAGGGAGCCCAGGGTAAGGAGAATTTAGCCAGAACACAAAATTTGTCTGTAGCTCTAGATGTGGGAGACAGGTTTGTGAATTTGGGTCTTGAAGATGGCTTGAAATTGTGGAAAACTAATTTATGATGAATGGTGACATAAAACAACTGCTGTCTGACCCAAATATGAGTGGTTAGCTCAGGACCACAGCTTCAAGATTCACCTAGCTGACTCGTTCCATCATGGATGAAGTTACAGGAAGTTTTATAGTCACGGAATCAATACATTTACCAACAACATTAGTAGAAACATCAGGTAAGCAGGCTACAGCAAGGCAAGAAAATCTCAGATGTTATCTTACAGCTCTCTTAGCTTTAGAGTCAGTGGAGGCTGGAGGTTTGCTAAGCTTAGAGATACATTCTGGGAAGTTTATTGTCAGTCACAAAACTGTTAGGTCAGGTACACAAGTTAAGGTAATTGGGTATAAAGCCAAGATATCCCACATAATTTTGACTCCTGAGTTACAGTATTCCATTTCTCCACAATTCTGATGTTATAGTCAGGTGAAGTGAAGGTGCCTTCAAGATCTTTAACAGAGATGTGGCTCCTTCAGAGAACTTTGGCTCACTTGGGGTTGCAGGAAGTGGGCTAGAAATGCCTGTGAGTGGCTCTTCTGATGTGAACTTGGGGAGAGTGGGAGGTCACTGAAGGAAAGACAGGGCATCCTGGCTCTGGTTTGGAGAAGTAATGTAAAAAGAGCAAGACTGACAGTAGAGAGACCATTCTAGGGGGCGTTGTGATCCTCTTTTCAAACTCCAGTGAGATGTGCGCTTTGGGGTGCTGTCACACTGTTGATCTTCATGAGAGGTGCAAATGTTCATGGGGAACTCTCTGGCTCCTGAGCTAATCAACTTTGGACAATTTGATGCCTGATAGGACTGCATAGGAGGTCACACACTACACCAAAAGATAGTACAGTCTCCTCCCTGAAAGCATAAAAAATGATTGCCCTAGGCAAGCTGAGATAATGCACCATTCCCTCCTATAAGTTGCCTCAGAGAGGTTCCAGAGAGGACTAGGTCATAGGAAGACTCTAGACAGCCTACTTGTTTGGAAGTTGGTGTTTCTGCAGGATAACAGATTGATAGGCCCTCCAGCCCACCTTACTCCATGCAGTGAGCACTGAGGCTCCCTTGTTATGGTTTTGTTGATGCAGTGTGCTGTTTCTCCCTTGGATCTCCCACTCTACATCTACAAACACACCGCCATTGTTAGCATCTAAAAAGTATTGCAGAAAATGTATAATGTGTCAAAGTCATTAACTTTGCAGTGCTAGGGATAAAATCCAGGGCATCCCCAGTGAGCAACATCCCCAGTACTTTTTAAATTTTAATTTGAGACAAGGTCTCCCTAAGTTACCCAGACTGACCTCAGAACTGGATCTTTCTGCTTCAGCCTCATGAGCTACAAGCACAAGCCACCATGCCCAGTTTATCATAAACTCTTTGAGATCTTCAGGTTCCTCATTTAAAAATAGGAAAATATGTCCACCTATGCTATTTCACTGATTTATGGGAAGCAAATAGTGTATGTAGAAGCACATTCTATATCATATACATGCAGTAGTTATTCATCAAAATCCTATCTCTAAATAATGCCACATTAAATAAAAGAAAATCAGTGTCTAAATGAGAGCATTAAATCAAAATGAAACACATTCAGAAAACATGCAAAAGCTAAATAGGTTATACAAAATAGCACTTTGTAGTGCTTAATGAAATTATCCTGTGCATCCCATCCTTAAAACATAGCATGATAAAATGGTATGAAGTCATACAGACCCAGATCCAAACTGCTACTGTACCAATTATTATGCTTGTAAACTCCATAATTAGTGAAAACTCTGCTGCTTCTAGCTGCAACTCTAGATGTTAGTGGTGAGAGGATGGGAAAATAAAGAAAAGAAACAAAAGCTGAGGTCAGGTGGAGTCCTCTCTCCTGGTGAGAGGAAAGGAACTACTCAACCACTGCTGTAGGGGTGTTTATTTATACACTTAGCAAAATATTGTCACTTGACACCCCTTTGCCTAGCAACTCATTGCTTGGCTTGCCTTGGGCTTGGTGTTCTCTAGGGTGGCGCAGCTTATTAGCATGACTTGCCCCAGGTGTTCTTCGTCCTCTGGATGGTCTTGCTCCAGCCTCATATGTACCATAGATCTCCAGCTTCACCTTTTCCCAACCATATCCCTAAACTTCAACTCCTTTTTCTGGAATGTGATTAAGATAATAATTACCTTACACAGAGGTGAGACTGGGAAGAGTTTCCCCAGCCACAAAATTTAAGCAATTGTCAGAAAACTCAGTGATCAAGATAAGTAATATGTTAATTAAAAGAGTAATTTTAAATAGGAATTAATGTTAAAGATACATAATGAACAGAATATCAAACTATTAAAGGAACAACAAGATTGGTAATACTGACCTTGCTTTTGCCTTAGGTTTCAATATGATTCAGCAAAGCATTGGCCATATATGAATTAAAATGATAAACTGAACACAGTAATACATGTAAATACCTAGGACAGAGCACACCAGGCAGTAGGGATTCTGTCAAGTTCTGACAAAGGAAGGAATGATCAGAGTCATTACAAGAACAAGATATGGTAAAAACAAAGCTCATTTGACAGTGAATACTATTAAATTCTTTCAATCTGTGCTTTACCTATTAAACACTTCCACAGTCCTCTTCTTCCTACTTTCATAATGAAATCACTGGACAGGTGCCAGGACACCTTAGAGATGAGGAACTGAGTGGGTTCCATGGACACCTATAAGTCAGAACCCCTGCCTTCCTCTCCTCATTGCACCCCAGCACACCCCACTGTGCCCGTCCAAAGCCTCACCAGTTCTGGGAAATGCGACTCCGATTGACAAGACTTGAGCTTCTGAGTCTGACACCCAGCACTGCGTGTCAGCTCTCATCTCCTATTGTCCACAGCTCATGAGAACTGCCACTCAGATGGTTTTCCAATGCTGGGTGGCAGCAGCGGATAGCAGGAAATTCTTCTTTCCTTATTCCACCTGACTCAAGGAGGGCATTCTGCCGGGCCCTGTGAAAAGATATGGTGACCTTGATATTTCACTGGGGGCTCCTGAAGAGAATGCCATTTTGTAGACCCCAGTGGGAAGCTGGCACTATGACAGAAGAGTTAGAAATACTGGCTACTTTCCAGGTCAAGCTCATGGTTACCACAAATTGCCTATTAGAAAAGAGTGGGGATTTTTAAAAACAAAATATGTGCATGTGGGTAACAAAATAGTCTAGAAAGGCTTAGACCGAAAAGCCACACTGTCAATTTACATCCTGCCCACCCACAGGGCAACCTCCAGAATCTCAATTTTCCTTTTGATGACTGCATCATCACACTGGAGAAAGCGCTTCTACCACTATTTCTCATTGTATCAATTGTAATTGCTAATGACTGATGACCATGTGAGCATATTGATTAGGATATTTTAGTTCATTTACTCTCCCCCTCCATATCATTTCCTCCCAGTGTTTGATACTTGTTACTATTTTTGTTCTTATTGATTTATTGATTTCATTGTATCTTTTATTCTTGGGGTACTGGGGATTGAATCCAGGATCTTCACACTAAGCTACATCCCCATCCCTTTTTTATTTATTTGAGCCAGAGCCTAGTTAAGTCACTAAGTGACCCAGGCTGGGCTTGAACTTGCCATCCTCCTGCCCCAGCCTCCCTGATCACTAGGACTATAGGCATGAAAATGAAAACACTCTTAAATCCTGCAAACATCCTTTTATTGTCCCATATACTTTCAGCAGTCTCTCCCATGACGACAGTGTCAGAAAGCAACACTCTGCCCCTTGGCCAAGTCATTTTGACCTGACCACGACAGCAGGTGGCCTTGGCCAGCAACTGGCATCTTCCAGGATTCAGTCCTCTAACACCAACCCACAGTCTTCACCTGAGCCTAAGTAGGAGAAGAACAAAGATGAAGAAGAAAAAATCCTTGTTTGCAAGGTCATCACAAGCTGTCAGTGAGGACACAGCCTTTTTGTGTCATCAGTAAGTCCTTAGCTAGAGGGAATGTACAGCACTATAACTGTTAAGAACAGTCTTCATTGTCCGCTAATTTTGTTTCCCTTCTCTAGATGCAGATCACACTGTTGACACAGGCATTTCTAGTTTGCAGCCTGCCCTTTTTGTGTCTTTGCTTTTATTTTTTTTTTCACCTAGTATCGTGATTTTTTTAAATTTTATTTAAACAGAAAACAAACAGAATAAAGGATAGCAACAATATAGAATTCCAAGGAAAAAAGGAAAAGAACAACAACAAAAAAACCTAAGAAATTATTACTTGACAAATTACATACTGACTTCTTGGAAATAGTTGCTCAAATTACAAAGTTAAAACATGTAAAGTAAACATTCAAACAGTGAGACTGTTAACTGTTCTGCTCCATGATCTGACAAAAACAGCAATATTGTCATCCATCTTACACACTCAAATATACATGCAATTATATCAAAAGGGTAAAACTAAACACAACAAAACAGAACAAAGTGGGTCACAAGAAAGCAATGTAAGAGACATAAATTTCAAAGCTAGACAATCAGAGATATTCACTCTCTATCATACTGACTCTTGTTTTCTTCCAAATAGTTGTCCATATTGTCACATGCAGGGAATTCATATGAAACAACATAGTATAGAATTGATCTGAGCAAGACAAGAAGGGCATTTCAGGTCTTCAAGACCAGACAATAGGGAAGCCAAGACTGGCTGTCATAGTGTGTCTCATTCTCCTCAAAACAGCTGTACATACCTTCATGTGTGTTGAACTTAAACAAAACAAAACAAGCTAAAATCACTCTGAACAAAGAATGATAGTATTGCTGGATCTCACATCATGACATTATGGAATCAGCACTGGGTACTGTAGTGTCTCTTTTTCTTCAAAGTGGTTATTCATTTCAACATGTGTTATATAGTTGGTTCTCGTAAACTGTTTATAAGCTCTACACATGCATGAGTCTTTACATGTATATCTATCCTTTCTGTATTAGAGGGAAAAACAAAACAAAGCAAGATAAAACAAAACAACTCCTTAAAAAGCACAAAGCAAAAAAATCATATAAAACCACAATACAAGGTGATCTACAATGGTTACCATGATGTCTCAGCAGTATATAACAACATTAATAAAAACGAAGCATTGGAGACATTATAAGACTTCAAAAGCAAGTAATAATCAAACCAGAGTGGGTATCTTAGTGAATCTTGTCATCTTCAGTATAGTTGCCTATACTCTTACACTTGATGCTATCAATCATAACAGATTTAAATAAAACCAGTCAATATAAAGTAGCAATCTAACAAACCAGATTCAAATAAGATCAGTCATAATAA
>PVJX010048958.1:0-11275 GCA_004027295.1 Dolichotis patagonum
GGTGGTGGTGGTGATGGTGATGGTGGTGATGGTGGTGATGGTGGTGATGGTGGTGATGATGGTGATGGTGGTGATGATGGTGATGGTGGTGATGGTGGTGATGGTGGTGATGGTGGTGATGGTGATGGTGGTGATGGTGGTGATGGTGGTGATGGTGGTGATGGTGGTGGTGGTGGTGGTGGTGATGGTGGTGGGGATGATGATAACAATGATAGTGGGAGAACGTGTGGTGAAGAAACAAGGTGACATTCATCCTAGTTGTGTTTTGTCTGTGTCTCTGGCTCAGCAGTTCTTTGTGATCTAAGCACATCAAATTCAGGGTGCACCTTGAGAGCGAGGGCAGAGGAGATTATAGTGTGAACAATGGCATGGTCATTCTCAGGGGGCCCATCAGTGCCTTTAAGTGCCTGGCGGGACTTAAAGAAGGTTGTGTGAACGTATGTACGGAATCAAGGCTAGCACGCACTGCAGAGGCAAAGATCAGCTGCTCCCTCAAGCATGGCACATCCCCCGTTTATAACTTACCTGGCCCCTCGTGTAATCGCCTTGGATAGGGCACAGGGCCACCACTCCATGGAAGCCTGCCTAGGCACATGCTGCAGCCAGGGTGAGCCCTCCTGTGAGCAAAGCGTCCTTGCGTTTGCTCATAACCAGCTCCTTCCATCCTGGGACTTGCCCCATCGAGGCCTTGACAGGCACTGGCCTTGCTCACAGGCTGGCACTCGGGTGACCAGGCGACCAATAGAGCAATGGGTCCTCGTTGACTGTGAGTCCTTCACCTGAGACACTTGGTGGCCCGTGTGGAGGGACAACCACAAATCACAACCACCCTCTGACAGTGCTTGTGTTGGGAGGTGACCACAGGAATGGCTCTGAGGGCCCAGCCTGGGGCACCCGGCCCTGCAGCTGCACAGACAATGTGTGCCAATGCTCCCGTTCCCCTGCTGAGGCCTCTTCAGCCTCAGTGGTAGAAAAGCAAGGTGCAATTTATCAGTGTCTGTGACATTTATGAGATCCACCCAGTGAATCCGGTGGCTGGTGGATCACACCTCTGGCTGTGTCTGGGTGAGTCACGGAAGTGTGACCTTAGGTACCATGTCTGGCTTCTGGCGCCTTCCTCCCTGGCACCGTCCCTCTGCTCTGCTCATGACCACCACGAACCTTCACCCCACCATGCCCTCCCGCCATGATGTTCCTGCCTTGGAGGCCACTGACCGCAGTCTGAAGCCCCTGAGAATGTGAACTAAATGGGCAGAGACCCCACAGAGCATCTCTTCCTACTGAGCCCTGCTGAGGAGAACAGAAGGGAGGAAGTAGAGGAATGTTTCTTCCTGTCTTTTGGTATCTCTTAAATAGGCCAGAAGGACCATTCCTGACTTGAGAAAAATAAAAAAGAGAGACACGCATAGCCCAAAGGTGAAAACACCACGTACGGGGCCAGACGCTGGGCGTGGACAGCCCCAGGGGCTCATTCCGAGTATGAGCTATCAGAGAAGGAATAGGGTGAGTTCCAGTATCAGATTACATGTGAACAGATGTTAAAACCAATGAAATAATATTTGTCCTGGCAGTGCTGCCTGGGATAAACACAACTGCTGATTAACATGAAGCACAGAAAGAGCATCGGGTTGATGACGAAGGCGCGGTCTGCTGAGGCTGACGCATGCGGATGCCCGGTGGGTTTCGCATCTCTGAGGCTCACCTGGTCAGTGCCCAGTTTCTCCCAAAGGTCAGCAGGAGAAGAAAATACTGGGAATCTCTCAGCCTCTTATGCGAATCTCTGGGGAAATGCATCAACAGGCTCGGAGCATGACCGACTGTCTCTGGTTCTCTCTCAATAGTTCCCACTTAGCCAGCATCCGGCCCTGGGCAGGGCCGCTGGGGTGGCTGCAGAATTCCACTGGGAGCCTGGATTTCCAGAGTGCTTATCTAGAGCTCAGGGTGGAGTTGCCATCTTCTGATCAGGGGTCTGGCAGTCAGGGAATGATAGCACTGGTGAGAATCACAGCTCCAACCCACAGGCTTCTGTGAATGAATAATTCTGGTCTGCAAGGTGTGAACCGCAGCATGGATACTCCAGGGACCTGAGTCCCCACTGCAGCTATGCTCATTCAAGACAGAAAACGAATGGAGGCCCAGCTCCCTAGCTCCAAGTCCACAAGACTCGGAATGCTACGAAATCCTTGTGGAGGATCTTGAGTGGTCAGCCCTGGTCCTTGGCCAGAGGGGAAGTGGCTGCCCACAGATGCACCCCACCATGGCCATGATTCAAATGTTCCCACTAAAACTCAGGTTGAAATTTAACCCAACTGTGAAGAAATAAAGGCAGGAACTTCAGGAGGTCCTGGCAGCCTGGCCCCTAAAGTGGATTCCCCTTCATGGACACACGGCTTAATGGGTTATACCTCAAGTGGGTCTATTGTACAAGCCAGTATGGTACTACCCAGCCCTGCAATGCCTCCGCCATGCCACGGCCCAGCCAGAGGCCCTCACCAGATCCTGAACCAATGCAGCCACTATGCCATGGACTTCCCTTCCTCCCAAACATAGAACCTGATAAATTATTTCTTATGACCTGTCTAGCCTCAGGAATTTAGGTATAGCAACAGAAAACAGACTAAGACACCAGTGAAAGGTTTGTCTCACCACAGGCGGGCACTCTGTGGCTCACCTTAGTCCAGGCTGGATTGTCCCCTGGTGGGGTGACAGTGCACACACCTCTGTTTCATAGCAGACCTCCGGGACTCTGTCAAGGAGGGAACTTCGGGGCTGTCTGAGAAGATTCCAAATGAATGCTGTGCTCCGGGGTAAACGTAAAACCCACAAAACTTCTGTGAAATGTGTGGGCAGTGAGTTATTGGCTGTGAAACTGACAACTGCAAAAATCCATAAAATACAAAAGGATATGAAAATGCCCAGAATCTTCTCTTAATATTTCGGAATTCTTCCTCCATTGGCTGTTTCTTCTCCATAGTTATTTTCTCCACCACTGGGAGTAAAGAATAAAGTATGTTTTCTGTTTGAAAATCCTTAGTGAAGTTAGAGCTATAATGGCTTTATTTTTGTTTGCTTGTTTATTTCATTTGAAAACATTTTTTTTTTTTGAGAAGCCAGTCTAAGCTTTTCTATCGTTGTCAAGAATCCGGGAACTCTGAGAACTTAAAAAACAAAAAAACAGAAAAGTTCCTCGCCTGAGAACCTGTAAGTTGCTACAGCTGTTTTCTCTAAAAATGCCCTGTGACCCTTGTTTGCAGAAAAGGAAAGTACAGTACATTTTTTAAAACCATGAACTCTCATAAAATAGCTACTATGTCAACAGCATTTTATTGGATTATGAGAAATATGAAAAAAAAAGAATTATTTCCACATCTTAAAAGTTCAAGTAAATTATGGTCCATCAGTATGGTAAGAGTCACTAAACTATAGGTATTAACACTATGAGTTCAGATAATATTTCCTATAGTAAAAATATCCACCACTCAACATAAGTGACAGCAAGTAGGACATTCAGAGAACGGCACACATGACCGTGTCCTAGGAAAGAATTGATCCGTTTAAATCTGCAATTTATCCAACACTCGTTCCAGGCCAGGTCAGCAGGTGACACTTATAGAATATAGAATATATTCTATAGAAGTAGAATAGTCTATTTCCCTCCGAAGTAGAAACTAGCCTCATGGTATAGATGAGAAAGCTGAGGCTCAGGGTTCCCCAAGAACCTGCTCCCCCAGAACTCTGTGCAGAGGAAACAGCATGGGAACTTGGAACTGAAGGGGTTCCCAGACTAGCAGCCTGCATAGCTGCAGAGTGGGGCTCATGGCACCCTGGGACCCACAAACCTTCCTCGTCACAGTCCAGCTTCTCACAAGATCCCAGGTGGCTCTACCCATGTTCAGCCTTGCACAGCGCTGCTCCAAAACCGTGCTGAAGGATAAAGCGGCTCTCTGTGATGGTTTGCATGATGGTGGTTGTCTCATGTATGTTTTTCTGAGCTTGCCCCACGGTTCCTTGAGCTTGTATCTCATCTCTACCAAGGAAAGTGCAGAAGTGAGGGTCCCCTCCACCTGGGTGGACGCACTGGAACACACAGCTAAACAAACTTAAACGACGGCCAACTCTCTCCTCCATCCCTTCCGCTGCTGCCACCAGCTCAGATTTAGGAAGCTCAGCGCGGTATCTGGAGCAAACAGGACAGGAAAAATCTAATCCGGGGATGGCGCCATCCAGCAGGAAGCATGGGCCACAGCCTCCGGGGCAGCCAGGTCCACACTGAGGTGGCAGAGTCTGGGACCACGGCTGGGGTGAGGAGGAGTCCTCACCATGTCACCAGCTGAGCGGGGCCCAGGTGGACAGGCAGAGGATGAGTGACAGCCCTCAAGAATGACACGGGATTCCTGGGGGATGACAGCACTATCACAGCCTGTCCTGAGGAGCCTGTGCCTGCCTCTGTGGTTGGTGGCATGGCACCCACATGTCGTCCCACCCCGTGCGGGGCCATCCTGCCCTTGTTCTCTGAGAGCCGGTTAATGATGACAAGACCAAGCCCGCTGTGACGGTCACTCCGTGCGTGTCTTCCACAGCCCTCTGAAGTGCATCGGAGCAGCCCAAGGACACTCTGCTCTCTGAAGTCCTCCCTGGCCCTCGCTCGATGTCCCTTTACCCCTGGGCACTCTCTGCCTAGAGCAGCCTTCTCCCAGCCAATCCTGGTGCCGCCTCCTGGGCAGGCCCCCACCCCGCCAGCACCCCACACTCCGGTCCCCGTACACACCCCTGACCCTAGTCCTGCCAGAGAGCCTCTTGGGAGTTTCCAGGCTGGATCTGAGAGTCCCCAGGCCTCTCCGGGGATGGCAGCCTTAGAGAGAAGAACTCAGGAGTGTCCGAGGACTTGTTTTCCTGCCTGGCCCAAGTGCTGGCATCCAGAGAGAGGACACCCAGCCCCGCGGTCCTAAGGCCCCTGCGGTCCCTGGGCTTTCTCTGCTCTTTCATGGCGAAGCCCGTATGGGCAGCCTTCTGGCTGGGACATGGCGGCAGCCAGGCACGGAGAGCAGACCAGCCCCTGTCTGCATGGAAAGCAGCCCTGAGTCACCAAATGTGCTCGAACAACTTGCAAGGGCGCTAAAGCCAGGCGTAGTGGTGCACATTTATGATCCCAGTGCCCGAGAGGCTGAGTCAGGAGGATAACTGTGCATTTGAGGTCAGCCTGGGCTACATAGCAAAACCCTGTCTCAAAAACCCTAAATAAATAAGTAAGTAAACACACACACACACACACACACACGTGCGTGAACCTCACAGTAAACCTCACAGGTAAGGTACAAGTCCTGGTGGCTGGGTGAACAAACGCCAGCTTCCTTCAATGTGGGAAGATGTTTGTGTGAATTTCTTGCCCCCAGCATCCTGCATGTGGGGACAGGGCTATGTCCTAAAATAGAGGGGGGCAGCATAGGGAGACTCCTAGTATTGCAGGGATGGGGGGAGGGGCAAGAAGGAGGCAGAGACCCCAGCTGCCGCCACGGGCCGAGGGAGGAGCAATAGGAGACTCCAAGGGAGCACAGCCCCGGCCACGGCTCCCTGAGGACCCATGGAACCACCAGGAAGTAAGTTCCTGTCACTGTAAGCCACCACGTTGATAGTTCTGGGTTACAACATCCCCGAAAACCCACACAGGACTGGAGGTGGTGGCTTCCTTTGAATGGAAGCCTCCGAGGACAGCTGGGTGGGCAACGCACAAGCAGGGATCCAGGCCACAAGACAGAGCGGCAGCCGTCAGCAGCGGGGAGAGACACAGCCCGGGCAGGAACCCTGGGCCAAGAACGTTCTGGAAGAACTGAGTTTGGAGACAAACATGCGGCAGGGCCGCCACAGAACCCAAGACAGTGGCCGAATCAGATGTGCACATCCAATTCTGTTGGTAAAATAACTCGTTCGCCCGAGTTACACTTTGACACAGAAGTCTTGACCACTAGGAGGGACGCCACCATGGGGTGGTGATTTTAGACAGTGACACACGGAAGTGACCAGAGCAGCATTCCCAGACGTGGGCTGCAGCCCACACGACACATAAATCAGCAGACTGCTCACCAATACACAAGCCCCGCCTCCTGCAGAAGAATATCCTGTTCACACTGCCAAGGCTCTCGACCCCAGAGCAGTCCCCTCCCCTGCAGACGCCCTTGCATCCCCTCCTAGACCACCAAGGGCGGCTGCCTCTTTCCTGTCTCCAGCACTGCTGCCGTCTGCTCCTCTGGCATGAAAAAAAAAAAAAAAACCCACAGTTGGTCAAGCGTGGTGGCACACGCTTAAAATCCCAACACTCTGGGAGGACTAGCTGCCTCCCTCCCTGCAGCCAGGGGGCCTGACATTGGTTCTGAGGCAGGCAAGGGTCATCTCCATGCCTGGGAAAGGCAGAGACTCAGTGGTCATCACATGGCCACTGCCTACTCTGATAAACTTTCTTGTTCTTGCCACAGTGTAGAGACAATTGAGGCTGGCTGGAGAGATATGCATTTGCTAAAGGGGTGCAGAAATGGGGGAGATGTCTGTGCTGACCAGGAAGTATGGACTCTCCATCTCCCCGCAGCAGACCTGGCCTCCCAGGGAGGCAGAGCAGCTGGGTTCTGGGCTGGGACATTCACTGCACTGTCAGCTCTGGCATCAGCTTGGAGGCCATAAAGAGGAGAGGGGACACCCTGAGTCCCAAAGCTGGGGTTGGTGTATTTGTGGGGTTGCAAGGAGAGTGCTTACAGAGAGCACATGTGGCTCAGAAGCCCAAGGTCACATCAGCCACCACAGGCTGACCAGGCAAAGCTGGAACGTGGGGTCCAAAGCTCAGGGAGGCAGGAGGGGAGGGACATCTGATGGCATTACTTGGTGAAGGCTCAGGTTTCCCCAGCCGAGGCGCTTTCCTGGCTAACCTGTGGCCTTAGGGCCTCTAATTTCTTCTGTGTGACCATTGTGTGGCCTCTTACACAGTAGGCGGCTCATTGCAGCCAGAGGCCCTGGGGTGAATGACCAGGGCAGGCGTGGACACAAGGTCACAGGCCAGTGGCCCACTGATTGTGTGTGTCATGGTCATTTAGTCATGCAACTCAGGCTTCGTCAGCCCGCTCACTGCACAGAGCTAGGAGAAGCACCCATGGCCTCCGAGATAGTGAGGGGGCATCCCAGACCAGCAGGGAAGGTCGCCCATGGGCACAGGATTATTAAAAAAGTTCGGGGACTTGGGAACTGGGTTCCTGTTATTGCCCTAGAGATCTAGTGTCTACCCTGCCCCAGAAGGTCTTGTGTCCACAGAGTGGCCAGCTGCATGCTGACCGTTTCGGCTAAAGGATGGCGGTCATCAGACTCAGGGAAAGACACCACCAGCAGGAAACAGGCAGCCTGCACAGTGGCAGGACGCATTCACAAACCACGGTGTGTGTGCAAGGAAGCCCTGGCAGCCAGAAGATACAAAGAACGCCTAAAACTCAGCAAGAAAAAATACCGTGTGTAAAAAGACAACGGACTCTGACGGACGTTTCTCCAAGGAGAAGACACAAAAGGCCAAGAAACTATGCTCAGCTTCACTAAGGGTAAAAACTCAAACCGAAACTGCAGTCAGCTACCTCTCCTTCCCCACGAGGGCAGCAATTACTTAAAACAAACAAACAAACAAAAAACTGCACAGATAAGTACTTGGAGATTTGGAGAAATTGAGAAACTTGTGCACTATTGAAAATGCTACATATAGCTACTGTGGCAAATAGTGTGGATAGTCCTCAAAAAAAATTTTAAAATAAGATTGCCGTAGAAATCAGCCGCTCCATGTGGGGAATAATACCCAAAGAAGAGGAAGCAAGAACTCGGACACTTATCACCCACGTCAGTAGCTGCATTACACACCACGGCTCAAACGTATAAGCTGTTTCCCTGCACAGAAGCCCTGACCGGGAAACAAGTTCTGCCTGGCTGTAGGAGGGACAGCCCCTGAGGAGATAATAGGGCTCATTTTCAGGGGTGTCCCTTCTACAATCAGGTGGAACCTGTTTCCGGGTAGGTCTTCTATGCAGGGGAACACGGCAGCAGAGACACAAGTGCCCACCCATCACCTGTGTAGCATGTCACAGAATAGTGTTCAGTCCCCAAGGAAAGATGTTTCCACCCACGCTGCAGCGCCAGGAACCCTGAAGACCCTGTGCTAAATAAACCAACCACAAAAGCACACATCCTGGGTGACTCTGGTTAACTGCGGCACGCAGAGCAGTCGAGTTCACTGAGACTGGGGCGGGGGCACCTGAGCTGGGGAGCGGGACAGAGCCTCAGTCGGGAAGATGGGGGCATTCTGCAGGATGCTGCTGACCGTCACACAAAAACATGTACGTGCTTCGTGCCAAAAAATAAAGCCGTGCACCTAAAAATGGTTAAAATGCTACATTTGACATTATGTGTATCTTACCATAATTTTAAAAGCATGAATGGGTTACATTAAAGTCCAGGAACCAACACAGAAGCAGTTTTGTAGTTGTATCAGTGAACTAAAGCACCACTGGGCCCCCCAAGGGCGACGGCTCTGTCCACAGATTCTGTCCTCTTAAGCTGCTCCATTATCCAACTCTCGGCACCCACAGGGCAGTGGACCGGCTGCGGGGACCCAGCCTGGAGATGGAGAGAGCGTGCCTGCCCCGTGCTGCCAGGCCTGATAGACACCGTGGCCATGGCAACAGACCAAGCTCCTTTCACGGCCCGAGGTCCCTGCGGGTGGCCCTGGGCACCCACAGACCTGGATTTCCCAAACGCAGACAGAGATCTCGAGGGGCTGAGATCCTGCATACTGACCCCGGAAGCAGAAGGATAGAATTAATCTGGCTTTTTCAGTCCTATGCGGCTGTAAACCTGTCCGAGTCTTTCCATAGGCACACACTGCACACACGGGGAAATCAACTGATTTTCCGCTTCAAAACCGGCCTTAGCCTGTTCCAGGGTGGTCCCGGGTCAGTCCTCCCTCTGATCCTGTTTATCAAGTTTGCCTTTAAATGCCCTTCAAAGACTATTTATGGGCGAAGGTTTTGGGCTTTGGGGACTGCTCTTTCAAGATACAGACACGCTTAAAGCCCTGTCCCTGGGGCTAATGGGCGCGTCACGCGGTGGGGCCCAGGGAGGGTGGGATCTGTCTATCGAAAAGCTAAATACGACAGAGATTAAACCCACTGTAAACAAGAAGGATTAAGACTCCAAAGCCGGGCTGCAGTGGGATCAAATGATGCAGCCCACCAGAGAAAAAGGGCTCTCAGGAAGCTAAGAACAGGCTGAGCAAGGCCCAGGGCTGCTGTCTTAGGCTTTGCTCAGGAAATCAGCAGTCGGGTACTTAGCAGAGCTGTGGAAATGGGACCATGGGTGCAGCCGCAGACCACAGGCCCACACATAGCAAACTTCAGGGCTGGCTCAGTCACAGCCTCGGGGCGTTGTAAGCTTGAAATACCATCAGCTGCTCCTTTCTTCTTGGCACAAAGACGCCCAGGGAACGTCTCCCCTGGCTGTACTGTCCTTTCTGCAAAGGCTTCTGCAACGGATTCTTTCTCACGGTGCACTTAGCGGGTAAGGGGCTGCGCCTGCTGGCTATGGGGCTGACCCTGGTTAGAGAGCGCCCTGCCCGCCTGGTGCTTCTCTACCACGCTGGCCAGGAAGCTTGGCTTCTCCTCTCTCCTGTAAAAGCAATCTAAAGGAAGTAACAGGGAAGCTGATAATTCTAGAAATACTGAAATCTTTTCTTTCTTTTTTTCAGAGACTGAGTTGGAAGCAGACGTTGTCCAGTGACTTGGAGGACACCTCCACCACGTTGTGTTGCACAGATTTATGCGCGCTGAGCTCCAGGACGCTTCCAATGACAGGTGACACAGCTTCCTTCATCTGAGGAGCTGTCGTGGCACGGGGGTGACGCCAAGGTGCAAAGGCACCAGTGAGAGCGGCAGCATCCTGCGGAGTTAGCTTGGGGGGACCCTGGGGTGCATAGCCCCTTGGTAATGTGAGCCTGTGGATTTACGGTCACCTCAGAAGCTCAGAGACCCAAGAAGGCAATGGGTCCAAAAGGTGGTCATTGGGGTGCTTGTCCTGGGTACCCAGAGGCACCCGAGTAAGGTTAATGGAACCTGCGAGACGGGCTGGGAAGGGGGGCTGAGCTGACCGGTAACCCCTCCCCCACACACCATCACTCCCGGATGTCTGCACACGCTTCAGTCTCTGTCACTCAGCTGCCACCCTGCGGCCACGGAGGCCAAGCTTCTGAGCCTGCGGGACGGTGGTCACGCACCACCTTTCCCCATGTGCGCCCCGAATGTGCCGCTCTGGATCAGAGGAGGCAGGGGGAAGGCTTCGGAGGCTAAGGACACCCCAACCACACCAAAGTGTGCGCTTGTCTTCACGCTCCCGAGAAGAGGGCGCTGCACATGGGAGCCAGATGCGGCTGGCTGCAGGGGTCCGCCCTGGTTATTTACTGGGCATGACAGCGCCGAGGACACGGCATCTGGAATCGAAGAGGAAACACCCGCCATCGCGCAGCTAAGTGCGCGCACTCTAAGGAGAGACGTGCAGCGCGCACGTCAGAAGCTCGGCCGCCTCCATGTTAGCAAGGGTGCAGCTGCCTGGGCCGCCGAGCTGCCCGCAGCTGAGGAGATCTTAGCGTTTCCAGCAGGAGCGACAGGGGAAGACACGAAGAGCCCTGCAAAATAACTGCACACCGGAAATTCTTAAAAATCACCTGCGTACAGTATTACACTGTTTCACCGATTTTCTAAAGCAAATCTAGAAAAGTGGACGGCATTTCAGATGGCTTGAAATAGAATGATCCATTGATCTTGCACCGCTGTCTAACAAATGGCATCCGTGCTGGTTTTTCATTTCTTTTAGCATTTTGAAAACAAGTGATTGTATATCACCTGCTCCCTGGGGAAGTTGGGCTTTTCTCTTCTTGTGGCCAGGTACTGGGGAATCGAATTTTATTGCCCACTGTGCGTGCTGTGCATGACCACGTCCAGGTGGGGACAAAGCGTTTTGCTGAATTAAAAAAAAATCCAGATAAGTACATTATTGTCACCATTTTCCTCAAAACCTTCAAGTATTCCATTCATCACAGATACCCACACAGAAAGGTATAGCAAGGAACAAAGTGCTCCTGTGACGAGGAAAAGATACGACATGGAGTCCAGCTGTGTTCACCCCCCCCAAATCGAAGCCACAGAACCACAAGCACTGCGTCCCCTGTGCCATGTGTCTAGAGCCCACTGGGGAGCGGGCAGGCCTC
>PVJX010048959.1:0-11277 GCA_004027295.1 Dolichotis patagonum
ATAACTATGATCAATGGCTACTATAATATCTCATTTTGAATAAAAAGATTTGTTTATACTATCACATATATTAAAATCCCAATAAGACACAACATGATAGAACCGATGGTAATAGCAGAGTAGAAGCATGGTAGGACTTCTAAGGAAGATGATATTAAATCAGCAATGGCTGCCATAATGTTTTGTTTTCTTCAAAACCGCTCTTCATACCATCATGCATAATAAAGTCAAACAAAACAGAATAAAACCATTCCAGCTGATGAATGAAAACTTTGGAAGGCTTCAAAGCAATGAAATGGGAAATCATGATTACCATAAAATCTTATTTACTCTTACCAACTCTCATACTAGGGAGACTATACGGTATTTACACATGTGAGTTTGGTTTATTTCACTTATGAGTCTCAAGTTGTGTCCATTTATTTATAAATATCTCAATGTGATCATTCTTTATAGCTGAGTAGTACTCCATTGTATAAAAATGCCACAACTTTTTAATCCATTCTTCAATTGATGGGCACTTAGGTTGTTTCCAAGATCTGGCTATTACAAATTGTGCTGCTATAAACATTGGTGCACATAAATCACTGTGGTATGATGTTTTCAGTTCTTCTGGGAATATGCCCAGAAGTGGAATTGCTGGGTAAAATGGGACTTCCAAACCCAGCTCTTTGAGGAATCTCCAGACTGAACTCCACAGTGGCTGCACCAGTCTACACTCCTACCAACAGTGCAGAAGAGTCCCTTTTCCCCCACAGCCTCTCCAGCACTTGTTGTTGGTAGTTTTTTGTATCCTGGCATTCTTTCTGGAGTGAGCTCTTCTTAATGTATTGTTTTATTTATATTTTTAGACAAAGTTTATAAATAAGTATCAAGTATCCACTTAATTCCCTTGTGCACCCATCAAAGGGAAAAAAGCTGAATGTAGAAGAAGTATTTCACTAAGACATCACTCTTAAGAGTTAAGAAGAAAACTTAGATTTATAATGCAAGCATTATACAACAAAAACCAGAACATGATCTTCTAGATAATTGAAATGTGTGGCTTTGGTGGTTAGTGCTATGAAATTTAAAAGGACCACATTTTTCAGAGGAGACTTAATTTAGATAATTTAAATTGGACTTAGAAGGCTAACTAGTGTTTGAATATCTAGAGAGGAAGGGAGAGGCATTTTAAGAAAAGGACTTCACTGGTAGCAGCAGAGGAAAATGGCAAATCTGGAGATAGAGAGTTGAGTAGTACAAAGAGAGATTGGAAAGATACTTTCCAATCGAGAGATTGGAAAGCTAGATACTTAGAGCTGCAGGGAGAAGTGTGACTTGAAATTAAAAGCAGTGTTACCTCTTAGGGAAGCCTGCACTAGGTCTGATGTCAGGGAGTAGAAAAGCTAATGCTCACATACCAGATTAAGAGAGTATTAAAATAATCCAGATTTGATGTGAATAGGCTCTGGACTATAGAATGCTAGAGAAAGACTTTAATTCAAAAGCTACTTGAAAGCAGATTGGCAGATTTTAAGAAATGCCATAGAGAAAACAAAGGAGAAGTTCTGAGTCAAAGATAGTGGATTTGACACATGCAAGAATTAAGGTGTTTTGGCTTGAGCAAGAACACTGGTTTTGGAAGAAAAAGCATTGAGATCAGAATATGAAAGGGCATCAGTTTCCAGAGAGACAGAATACAGACAGAGTGCTTTTGTGATCTTAGCTGCTGTAAGCCTTCCAGATGACTCACTCTTTTACAGTTGTAGATTTACCTATCAGCACAGCTTGGGTAGTTTGATGCATATAGGTTTGTCTGAGGGCAATGGTGGTGCCCATTTGTATGAAATATGCCAAAATTCAAAAGATGTGTAGGTGGGAGATGGCAGCTCATGAAATACCATTCAATATTGCCACTTAAGTACCAGGGACACCGTGATATTTGGAGATAGGAGCATACACATAGATTAGAAGAAGTCACTGCAAAATAAAAACAAAACAAAACAAAACAAAACAAAAACACTGCCCTTGCCAATAGAGGAATGTTTCTTAGTTTGTCTTCATCCTCATTAACTCTAGTCATTTTTCATCTTAAATGTGCTCTAGCACCCTGGTTCTTACAGCTATTCTGCCTGGGCTTAGTGTTTTCTGCCAGTTGCTTAGTATGTGATTGGTTGGGTTTCTACTTTATTTTGCTCAAAATATGAGATTTTAGGCTATAGTATCTGAACTGCCTAATGGCTAATGATTTGATTTGCAACTTTTGCATCATCACTCGATTGAGCTTCATTGGGTATACTTGGTTAACTTGGAAGCTGCCAAGGGGACTGGTGAAACACACTGTTGAGTGGGTCATGCAGGTGTGACCTTGAGGTCTAGATCTGGTCCCTTGCCTCTTCTCTGGTATTGCTCCCCTGCTCTGCATCTCCGTGGCTTTGCTCCATTACATCTTCCTGCCATGATGTTCCTGCCTTGGAACCACCTAACCATGAACTGAATCCCCTGAAAACATGAACCAAATTAAACCTGTCTGCCTTTAAATTGTAGATGTTGGGTATTGACAAATACAATCAGTCTCCATTGGAAGGGACCAAACAGTTCAGAATAACATAGATATAATCTTCTATAATATCTACTGCTCCATACCCAAGTCACAGCAACACAGACACAAAAGTCTGACAATTAGATGAAGACTATATTCTTACTCTCTTCACCTCACTGCTGAGTAAACTGGAGCTGAAAACCAGAATGAAAGCATTCTTACACTTTGTATACATATGAAGATCTATGATGATTTAAAACTTCTGTGCTAGAGAAAGGATAATTATTTTGAATTACGTGTTTTCATTATTCTGTGGAGTAAAATACAGAACTCAAGCGTATGTCCTTATCAAAGATGTTCTGTAGTAACTCAAGTTGTTTGTAGTTAGAAGATTCTAAAGACTCCTATTGCTTCCAAAGGAAAATCGTAACTACTTTTGATTAAGGAAGATAAAATTTGAAGTTGAACCTTTTAAATGAATCAACTAGAGTTTTAAGGAGTTCAAGGCTTAATTTACAGTGTCCAGTGGGGCCAAGACTTCAGATAAATCAATGATTTAGTTTCATTTTTGACCTTATTCAGTGCCATTGAAAGCCGTTGTTAACAGAACTTAGAAAAAGATAAATGCATTCATTGGATGCGTCTTTGGCTTTAGATTGAGACTGGTCAAGTTTGTCTCAGATTATACAAACATTATTAGAACCACCCACCATTTTTCAAATAATGAAACACTTTTTTCCACGTGATTTTCACAGGTGAGTGATTTGTTACAAATAAGGTACACTGCAATAGATCAAAATTTTTATATTAGTAATGATTTCCATAACATTTAATTTTAAAAGAGCCCCAGCATCTTCTCTTTTTTTTTACTTACACATGTAATATTCTTGCTTTCTTGGGCCCTGATGACACTGTAAAGGAGCAGATAAGCAAAAGCATATGCTCCTCATTAGTGCAGCCCTCACACACCTGTGCGGCACCGTGTCTATAAAGCCTGCTCCACAGCTTTAGGAAGCACCATATAAAAGAAGTTGTTTCAGCAATATCCCTCTGGGGAGGAGTACAGTTTCCTCTTTAAAAAAATTTAGTTCTAATAGTTTTTTTCCCCTTATAAGATCATGAGAACAGAAAGAAATGCTTAAAGAAGAAAAACACAATTCTGTCAAAATCTTGCTAATTTCCATTAGGAAAAAACAGTATTAATAATAGTGATCTCTATACTTCATTGATTTACTGTAAGTGCCAAGAAAAGTCACTTTTAAGTGTTTGAGTCTAGAGATGGTAAAAGCATAGTTATTAGGAGCTGTTGTTCAAATGAAGACTCTAAGAGGACTCTTAAAACTCATCAGAACTCTTTTTAGCCATCAGCTCCATCAACTCCTTCTCTAACTACACTCAATGCATGCCACTTATGTAAGCATACTTCATTGTCTGTACACAGGCTTAATTAAAATCACTTAAATTCATGAATTAGGAACTTTTGATCCGTCATACCAGAAGACAAGTCTTAACTCAAAATGTAGGACTTCACAGAAGGCATAAAACAGCAATCTCTACAGCTGTCCTGGCTGGTTCTCAACTCAATACTATTCCTTCTCCCCACTCTCTTTGCTAATGGAACTCTACCTCTATTCCAGGGGCATACTTGGCTGCAAGGTCACCTTCCCAAGCTTCTTTGAGTATAACAGATGTCATGTGACAAAGTGGAGCTAGTGACAAATAAGCAGACTGCCTATAGTAAATGTCCTTGCAAACATATTTTAGAAAGGGGAAGCTGCATTTCCTCTTTCTTTTTTTCATAAGTGGACTAAAATTGCAATGCCAGATGTAGTGCAGTCGTCTTATCACCGGAACTGAGGAGAACTAGAGACAAAGGTATGTGGTGAGAGAGACAGGAGATGCTCAGGCCCTGAAAGCACTCTCAAGTCAACACACCGCTTCGAAAAAGGTAAAACATCTGTGTGTCAAATGGTCTCAAAAGGGAGTTTTTAAGTTTTTTTTTATTTTAAAGGGGGTAAAATTAAACACAACAAAACAACAGAATGGGACATAAGAAAGCACAAATTTCAAAGCTAGACAACCAGAGATCTTCACTATCGGCCTTACTGTCTCCTGTTTTTTTCCAAATGGTTGTCCATATCTTTGCATATGGGGAGTTCATACTAAATAACATAGTCAATGTTTTCACAAGATGTGTAGTTCACTGGCTCCCACTTGCTAAGTGGAGAGTGGGGGAGGACACGGGATGAGGGACAGGACAACATGAGATGTTTGATTCTCAGCCTGCGTGCCAGAGAGGAGAGGAGTTCCTTGTTCTCCTGGGACCCCAAATCAACCACATGGTGCGGGTCCCGAGGTGCCAGGGTCTCTCTCCTGTGGGCCGCCAAAAGTCTGCCACACTCACAGCTGCCCCCCAGAGAGGGAAGGAGCTCCTTGTTCTCCCAACACCCCGAGTGACCACATGGTGCAGGTCCCGAGGCTCCAGGCTCTCTCTAGGCAGGCTGGTTGCTGGTCTGCTCAGTGCCCTAAGTTCCAACATGGCGCAGATCTCAGAAAACACTGTTGCTTCTTGCTCTGGGGTGGCCGTGGCTTGCCAGACTACTGCCACTTACTAGGGTGGTAGGCTGGTAGCTGGTTTGCTCAGCGCCCTAAGTTCCAACATGGCATGGATCTCAGGAAATGCTGTTGCTTCTTCAAGTATTTTTAATGGATGTAATAAACAGTAATTATATGTTTGTTAATATCAAATAGTGAATTTCTCTCTCGGGGTAAGATAGTTAATATTTACTGTGCACATATTAGATATCAGGCATTTTTCTTATGTCAGTTTATTTAATCTTCATAGCTATACCAGCAGGCAAATATTATTATCATTTTACAAATGAAGAATCTGATGTTTGAAGAAGTTAAAATTTTTCAAAGACACACAACTTATGTGTCAGATCCTGAAGTTATTCTCTTTACATTAGACAATATTGCCTAATTCACGGCTATTGTCCTTCTTAGGTGACCTTCATATTGAATAGTGTCTTAAAATTAATGAAAATTATAGAGGATTATATAGCTAATACCATGAATTTACTCTCTAACTTTTAAAATGCATAACATTTTGTCAAAATTCTTCAAGAAATGACACATAAATTTACTGTGAACCCTCCCTGAACCTGTGCAGTTGCATACCCTTCCCTTCCTCCCACCATCCAGCATAATATATTTAATATATATATTAAATATACATATATGAAGTAATAATATAGACTTTATATATACTTTCTATAATATATAATATTATAGAAATATATAATATATTTTATATTATATAAATATAATATATAATATATTATATACTATGCTATATATTATATATATAATATATATTTCTCTGCTAGGTTTTTAATATCAGGTCAAAGTGAGACCAGCATTAAGTTTTACCAAACATTAAGGTCAATTAAAACTCTTCAGGGGTTACTCATGGGACCATGCATGGAACCACTTAGCTCCTCTGTCAGTGTCAGCAGCCAGATGGTCATGGTCTTGCTTGACCATGTGGCTTCCAGAGAAAGGAAGTTTTTTTTAGGGAGTTGTTTTTATCTAATGACCCTCATTTTTAGTGTACTGTGCAGTGGTTGATTTTTGTGCTTTGTGGTCTCCCAATCTTCTTGCTCAGGATGTGAAGTGACTTATCAAAGTTGTGGGATCTAGTGGGAAAGGTCCTCTTTTATTTGGGTCGTTATTAACCTTGGAGATCCAGGGCCAAACTATGGGCTGTCCTCTTGGGTTAGTTCTTTTTTTTCTAGCCCCTAAATCTCAGTTGTTGAACATTCAGAAAGATTAGTTATATAAGCATTAGAATGAGACCAATAGGTATAATTTTATGAGTGTATCTAGGTATTAGACACCTTGAAATAGATAACATGACCACGGAGTCATCATCCTCTTACCAATCAGATAGCTCCCTGGCCATGTCACCCATCCTGTACTGAGTCTCTGTGGAATGTTAACAGACAGCAAGTATAAAGTGATGCACAGGCAACTGAAGATTAGTGGCAGCATAAAATTTTTGGTCTAACAGTTATGCTTAAATAAATGTTTAACTTAGTACAGAGCAACTTTCTAGTCACACATAGTCATCTTTATAAAATTACAAGATATCCAATGAGAAAGAAGTTGTTATCTAATTTTATAATCTTCTAATGCTATTTAAGAAGGATGCACTGCCTCTACTCAGGTTATTTACCAGTCATACTCAATTTTTGTGTCATTTTGACAGACAGGCATCAGGAGCAGTAAACAAGTCATTAAAGATACCTTTTAGTAACAGAAATGAAAAAGAGATTTAGAGGAGGACTTTCAGAGATCCAACAATGTTTGAAAGAGAGGCTAGAATATGATGCCCCGGGGACCCCCATTTGGTTTTGTAGGACCTCTGGAGGTGCTCTTAAGATCACTGGCATTATTGGCAGTCCCGAGAGGGTATGACGGGAATTTTATCTCTCTTTTGTTTCCATTTGTTAAATGTGAGACAATTTCCCTCAAAGTATCTGATTTTTTAACAAAAATTACAAGATTTGTTATTGGGATGGCCCATAAGGGCTGATGTCAGATGCTTGTATCGATTTTTTTTTTGTTTCCCCACTAAATTTCCTAATCTTTCTGATAAAAGATTTTGATGGCCTCTTTAAGCAGGGAATCCTTATCAAGTCTTTCCTTTTTATGTCCTTTGGGCTCATCAAGTGACCCATGGAAGTTTTCAGAGGAAACTATACTTTTCCCAGGGGAACAGATTCATTTTTATGGGCCTCATGGTAAGCATTGCCCACTGGAGCTGCTGCTGATAGGGTTTAGCCCTGCTTACCCTTGCTGAGTATTCCAGGAAACAAAAACATCACATCTTCTCAGATTAAGTGAAAAAGTAGGTGAGCCTGCCACAGGCTCAAATATATTGGTCAGGACTGTTTGTAAAACTCCTTAGGTCCTCTTTCACCGCTCTCAGTTTTCTTCTATGATTGTACAGAGGAAACGGATTAAAGAGAACAGGTTTATTTTGGCTCAGAGTTTTGGGAGTTTCCGTCCACGGTTAGCAGATGCAAACAAAGAATTGGCATGGCAGAAAGGCCTGCCATGGAGGAAACGGCTTATCATATGACAACCAAGAGACAGCGAGGGAGAGGAGGACGCGCATAGTGGCGCTCTATACAGGGAGATACACCATCCCAGGGCACGCTCCGCATTTTAGCTCCAGTCAGGCTCCACCTCCAAACCTCAAGTCATCTCCAACAGCCCCAAGATCCAATCACCTTCTAAGCAGGTGAGGATTTGGGGGCCATTGTTGACCTAAACTATGACACTACTAATTTATTAATAATAAACATTTTCTATTTTTTAAAAAGTGTTCCATCTTGGTTCTTTTCCCTCCTTCTTTTGTTTTGATTTATTTTTTGAGACAGAGTCTCACTTTGTAGTCCAGGCTGGCTTTGAACTCACTATGTAGCCTAGACTGGCCTTAAACTCACAATGCTCCTCACTCAGCCTCCCAACTGCTGGGATGACAGGTGTGTGCCACCATGCCCACTCCATCTTGTTTCCCCTCATATTTCCTAAATTGAATATTTTACACATCAATGAATTTTTACTTTTTATCAAATGCATTCAAGATAATGTATTTGTGCCATTCCACCATGCCTCCTGGTCACCACGAACTAAGCATCTTGGCCTTGCCATGCTCTTCCACCATAATGTTTCTCCCTTGGAAACTCCTGAGTTGAATCTCCTGAAACTGTAAGCCAAAAGAAACTTCTCGTCTTTTAAATTATGAGTATCAGGCAGTATGTCCGAGTGAGGGAAAAACTGACTAATACAAAAAATTTGCGTCAGTGAAGTGGGGCCATTGCTGTAACTATCTCT
Source organism: Dolichotis patagonum (assembly GCA_004027295.1). Lineage (NCBI taxonomy): Eukaryota > Metazoa > Chordata > Mammalia > Rodentia > Caviidae > Dolichotis > Dolichotis patagonum. The sequence goes on from PVJX010048959.1 coordinate 8,429, forward strand.
GATCATGATGTTTGAAAGCCTTTGGAACACATTTGTGGGAGCAGTTTGGAAAGATATTGAGATGTGCACTAGACAAAATTGGAATGCTATCAGCAGAACTACATAGGTACTTTTTGTAGGAGCTTAGAATACCAGAATGCTGGTAGGAATTCAGGCAGTACAGGCCAGAATCAGGAGGTGTCAGTTTGGAGGAAGGATTCTTATCAGCATTTAGACTTGAGATAATGTATATTATCCTTCGGCAGAAAATTTGTCTTCATTTTGTCTATCTCTAGAGAGTTTGCTGGAAATTAAGGTTAGTGAATTAATTGATTTGATACATGAAATTTAAAAGCACCCCAAGTTTCAGATTGTGACATGGGTATATACTACTGGCTGCTCTTAAGCTGAATAATAGAACTAGAAGAAAACGTAGAGTAGGAATTTTTGAAAAGTTTAAACTTTGAGCTCCCCAAATATCATATGTAAAGTTGGAACCAAAGAAGGCATGGTTGATAAAGGTTCTTACCACTAAAATGAAACTAAGTACATTGTACAGGAAGAAGAAGATACATTGAGGGCCTCTCTGAAAAGAGTAAGACCCATTGATCAAAGGGCCAACTGTGCAGAAGTGCAAACTCTTCATGTGAGTAGAGACTGCCTCTGAAGGAATTGATGTACCTGGATTTATTTCATTGTCCTCAGCCATCCAGATACTCAGAAACTCTTGCTGCAATGGTGCTTGGCTACTGCACACACTGACGGCAGATCTTAGTGTTCTCCACATGATGTTGGTTTTATTGGCCTGCAGAACACAAGAGGTTTATTGGCATGCAAAATGCAGACTTCAGAGAAAAACCTGGAAGGTCAGGTAAGGACCACTGTGTGAAACTGTGGAATGAAACTGAGGGTGCAGTGGAGACTCCTAGAACTCAGATATGCAAGAGACATGGAGAATCTTCCAGGGAAAGCTGCAGGCTGAGTAGAGCCAGCTCACAAGAGAGGCCATGTGGGTGGCAACAGGCAAGGTCATAGAGTGACCTTTTGGGCCTTTTGGAACTCATAGCACCTTCCTGGGATGCTAGATATGGAGCTTACAGAACTCAGTGTTAATCCTACTGGGTTTTTGTCTTGCTTTTTGTTTGACTATTTTCTATCCTTCTATCTCTCCTTTGTGGAATAAGAAAGTTTACGCTGTGGTAGTATATAATGTGCTTATGTAACTTGTTTTTGACCGTTTACAGAAGTTCAGATGCTCAGAAGAAAATTTAACTTGGATTTTTGCTGGAATTGTTGAGACTCTTGGGAAGAGATTGCTTTACTTTTCCAACAGAACACAGTATAGATGTATTAAGTTAAGTGGAATTAACTTGCTATTATCTTTATGTGTAAATTAAGGATGACTTAAGGAGCTGTGTTTGGGTATGACATTTATAAGGAGTATGATATGGTGGCTAGGTTGCAATCAAATTGATTTGCTTTGGGGTCTTCTCTGAGGATTGGCAGAGCACACTTCTGGTTTTGTCTTGGTTGATGGTGGACGTGTGGCCTTGGTATTTATCTCCTTCCTTGCCTCTTCCCCTCTGGGACTTTTCTCCGGCTCTGCTTCCTGGCCACGATGAACTAAACATCTTTGATTCACCACACTCTTCCAATATGAGGCTTCTGTCTTGGACATAGCCATCCAGGACTGAGTCCCCAGAAATCGTGAGGTAAATTAAACCTCTCCTCCCTTAAGATGTGTGTAGGCTATGATGACCCAGCAATGAGAAAGCTGACTAATCAACATACAAATATGCATCCACCTAAAATACCGCTTTTATTAACTCTTAAAATTTTACTATGTAATTTTTGTAATAAGGTTTTAATGAAGCTAAAATTTGTTACAAGTTTCTCTTAACCAATAAATTGTTTAGGACTCTCATTTCTAACTGCATTGTTCAATTTTAAACTAGCGCTTCAGTGGTTTTATTTAATTGCCTTTGAACTAAGAATCTGTTGTGCATGACATAAATTCTTGAAATTTTTTGACTTTTTCATTTTAAAAAGGTCTTTGATTCACCAAGACAGGGCACATTAAAGTCCATAACACACAGTTTTATAACTTTAAGAGAATAAGTAATAAATATATACTCTCAGACCACAGTGTAATTAAATTAGAAATCAATAACAAAGAAATCAGGACAATTTTTAAATATTTAGTTATTAAACAGCACACTTCTAAATTACACATAGATTAAAAAAAAGATAACATAAGAAATTTTAAAAATATTCTTAAGTGAAAATTAGAACACAGCCTATCAGAATTATGGGATAAAGTAAAAGATATGTATTATGTATTAGAAAAGATTTATGTATTAGAAAAGATTCTAAAAGGGTCTAAAATCAATGATGTAAACTTTTACCACAGGGAATTGGAAAAAGAACAGAAAACTCAAATTAAGCTAAAATAAAGAAACAGTAAATGAATGGCCCTGAAGCAAGGCCAGCAGATTGCTGTAGCTGCTGGTTTCAAACAGGAGCCTAAAGAGAATTCTTTCTGTGGTCTGATGGCCATTTCAGAACTTTGGAAATGTAATGGTCAGTTCATCAGAAAGAAATAGCAGGTGAGTATGGCAGACTTTGGGTAGCCTGCAGGGGAGAGACCCTGGCGCCTCGGGACCTGCACTGTGCAGTTGACTCGGGGTGCTGGGAGAATGAGGAGCTCATCCCCTCTCTGGGGGGCAGCTGAGAGTGTGGCAGACTTTGGGAGGCCTGAAGGAGAGAGACCCTGGTGCATCAGGACCTGCACTGTGTGGTTGACTCGGGGTGCCGGGAGAATGAGGAGCTCCTTCCCTCTCTGGGGGGCAGCTGTGAGTGTGGCAGACATT
>PVJX010048960.1:0-11287 GCA_004027295.1 Dolichotis patagonum
AAAAAAAAACCTTACAAACCCAGGCATGGTGGCCTATAATCTTAACACTCTGGGAGGCTGAGGCAGGAGTACTGCAAAACTGAGCTCAGCCTGGACAACTCAGTAATTTAGTGAGACCAGCTCAAAATAAAGAATAAAAGAGCACTGGAAATGTAGCTCAATGCAGATGCCCTGGGTTCAATCCCTACTATGGGAGAAAAATCACATCAGTTAACTTTCCTTTCTTTGGCTTGTGAACTTTAAAAAATCTGTTACTTTCCATAGCTATCCACAGGAATAAGCTCTGGCCTCACATCTGTTAATTAGCTGTCGCATAACTTCCCTAAGTCTTAGTTCATCCATTTACAAACGGGTGGTAGCGCCCTTCTTGTCCCCTAGAATGAAGTGACGCTCAGGAGAGCTCTGTAGATCATTCGTTAAGTGCATACTTTTGTCAGCATCACTGTAACAACAGTGCTGTGTTAACATTCATGTAGGGTACTCAATAAGCCCCGAATCCCATCAAAATCTTAACTAACCCTCACAGGCGAGCCGTCAAACAGACATACATACCTACATGCAGCTACAGTGTGTTCGTTCCCCCATCCCCACGATCCACTTCAGCTTGGTTTCCACAAAGATGGATAAATACCTGCGGCGCATTCTTTCTGATTTGTGTTATCTTCGCCGTCAGCTGTGTGATGACAGAGTCTGCGGTCCTTGAGGGATTCGAGCTTGCTGCAACTTGTCCATGGTTTTGTCAAGGTTTAACAACATCTGCTGCTTTCCTAAGGTAAGACATTAACATAGCAGATTAGATAAACATGCAGTTATTCATTCGCTTCACCTTGAGAGTCCACTCAACCAGAAACTCCACTGAATTATTTATAAAGTCAATTTAAATACCTCCTAACCAGGACAAAGTGCTGAAGTCTTCCTTCTAAGAAACAGGCAGATTGAAATGCCAATAACACACACACACCTATGAGTGCATATCCAAAAGACGCCGATTGTGCCTGATGCAGACTTCTCTGTGGCTTAAAACTGATTGCACTCTTAGTTTTCTCAGATGAGGGCAGCTTTCCCCATCCCCAGGGGGTGGGAGGTGGGGAGTCAAGAGAGGACCCAGGCCCTGCCATGAAGGCTGTGTTTATTCAGGGCTTTTAAGCTTTGCTGACATTCCAGCTGCTCGGGGGCCCAGTCAGAGGTTACAATCACGGGCATTCCAGGCCACACAGACTGTTACACAGAACGGGGCACCCACCTCCGGTCCACATGCACAGATACTTAGATCTCTGACCTCCAATCCGCCTTGAGCAGAATGAGGCAAGCCGTATTAGACAGACCTGCGTGGAGCACATACTTGTGCCCAGAGCAGAGTGGGCTGAGCCACAAACCACCCCCTGCCTCACCCACGGCCTCCACTCCCACAAGTGAGCTTTCCCCCCTCACCCTCAGGACTCTGCCCTGCTGAGCATGGACCCCAGCCCATCCTTTCATTTTGGTAGAATTCCCAGGGCGCCAGTCTGTGTTTCTTCTATTTCTACCACCATAAATTTTAAAAAATACGTATTTATTTTTTTCTTTAGGTTTTCAATGTATTGCTCATTATAGCAAATTTAGATTGTACCGAAGAAATGGTAAAGGAGGAAAAAACATGCACCAGTGATCTTACTACCTTTGAAGGTAATGGAATATTTGAGCGTTTTGTCCTAAATTCTTTTTTCTTTGCATGATCGAGTTCCTCCTGCATGTATAATGTTAGCTGCTTTTAAATAAAAACACTGCTGCTGCATTATCAGAATCTGCATGTTCTTAAAAATCTTTCATCAATATCATTTTAAATAGCTGTTATAATTCTGCTGCAGGTACTTTATCTTCCTGGTTTTTAATATTAAGACTGGAAGGGGCTGGATTTGGGGTGCTTCTGTACACATCGCTTACAGAGTGGGTAGAAGGGCAGCGAGGGGTCCAGGTCTCAGTTGGTGGTACTACCATGCAGCTGACCCCACGACCCAGCCCCCCAGCACCCCGCAGAAACATCAAGGTGCCTTTGCCTTTTTGCTTGGCTGGGTCAGCAGGGCGGAAGGAGAGTCAGCTTTCTTGCTGCACGTATCATTTTACTCCTGTAGTAAGCTGGGGGTTAGTGTCCGTTTCTCCTACTCTATCGTCATAGTTTTTCTGTAGTCTTATTTTTAAGTTTAGATGTTCAAAGTACTGTTTATTATAGTATTTTAAAAGTACCAAACCTGGGTAAAGACAGGAAAACTACACCACATTCCAATCAGCGTTAAAACAGTGGCACAGAATTCGTATGTGGCATGGACTGGTTCGCTTTGGTATTAAGAGGTCTCAGGCCCCTGGAAACATGTTTAGAGTCTGAGAAAAAAGGGCACAAGCATCCCTGTCCAGTTACCACCCCATTGCCCAGCTCCTGGGGCACCTCTGCAAAGAGCTGAGCCTTCGATTTGGACGGAGCCATTGGAAACTGAATTCACTTGTGCGCTGTGGCTCCCTGGGCTAACGGTTTTCAGCAGATGAGCTGTTAGAGCAAGATTAACACATTAATCTAAGATTAATACTGTACTTAGCTACTTTCGCCTCTACCAAAAGTTTCTGGGCTCCGATTGTTGCTTTATATAACCTGTTTTTCTCTGTTCTGTAGTTCTCACACAGCTGCATACATTTCTGCATTTTCTCAAGTTCATGGGTTAGATTTTGTGCCGTTATTGGTAGGTGGATGTGAAGAATACGATTCAGCACCTTCTCTATGTCCTCTGGAGGTACGTTTTCCTCTTAGATAAGAAGGTGGGTTTTAAGAAATCACACTCCCTTAGCGGATGCTCTGTCTTGTACACGTGACCCTAATGAGCGCAGTCACGTGCACTTGCATTTGATAATGTGTCCCCAAAGTGAGGGACTAGCTTGTCCCATAGATGATTCATCATCCTCAATGTTCCCTTGCATTGGAGAGAAATGATGCTTGTGTGGTGCTGAAGACTTGCTGAACAAATGCTTATTGGCAAAAAGGAAAACGAAAGACTTAGAACATTGCATACACTGCCCAAAATGCTCCCCTCAAATTCTTTTTTTTTCAGTTCCATGGGTCAAACTTTATTGTAAGTACATATTCAAAAGCTATGAAAATGATAGATGGGTTAAAATTTAAGGACAGGGAGGTGATGGTGGTGGTGGGAGACTGTTGGAAGTGACCTAAGTTCTGATCCTCCATGCCCATAAAATACTCACGAGTTTGCTCAGCTAAATAACTGGGTGACTTTTTCTATTGCTATCACTCAAAGGCCTACATTGAGAAGGTCATCTGACAACATAGAACACAGTATCACGTACATGGCATATTACATAGGAGCCTTCGGATACATCTGGGGCCTGCTTCTCAGGAAAGTAAAAGTGGCTGCCTGAGGACGGAAGAGGAAGATGGACTAGAAAACCCGAGATAGAAAAAATTGGCCACAGAGGTCTCTTATAAATACTAAATATATTAATGGAATGATAGTGATAATGGACACCCCAACTATTAACCCAGGTGTAAGGTATAAAATTATCAAATTTGGAAGTGGTGAAGGAAAAAGCCTAAGATTAATTCTGCAGAGTTGTAACCAAACTGCCTCATTTGATGAGTGAGGTTTCAAATCAGTTTCTTAATATTGTATTTTATTTATCTTTAATAGTTCTCTGGAGCCAGGGACATAGCTCAGTGGCACAGTACCTGGCAAGCATGAGGTCCTGAGTTTAATTCCTGGTCCCCACCCCCACCCCCGGCAAAAAAAGTTCTCTGGAGTTCAAAACAGACTTCTCCCAAAATATGGCATAATGAATAGCAACTCAAGAAGTTTCTCTTGATCAATTATAGAATAGCCAATAATAGTTAATAAACCAGGCATAGTGGCACATGTCTGTAATCCCAGCACCCAGGAGGCTGGGGCAAGAGGATCATTGTGAGTTAGAGACCATCCTAGGCTACAAGGTGTGCACATGGCCAGCCTGAACTGCATAACGAGACTCTGTCTCATACAAACAAACAAAAAAAAGTACAATAATAATAATCTGCTTTTTAGATGCTACTTTAGTATGTTATTTGATATTCTAATCAGAATTTGGCATATCGTGGGCTCCTATCATCTCTGCCAGTAGAGAAAATTACTGAATCCTGACAATAGGAAATCTGATAGAATCATCATATAGAATTTCTAATTTTTAAGTCAATAAAAAAAGACTTTAAAAAAACAAATTCCTTTGGAATTTTAGCTAAATTCTAGGATTTATTACTAAATTAATCTTATGCAGAGAGCCATTCCTTTTTGGCCACAGTTAATATTTACAGGTTATTTTCATTAAGAAATTTAAAACCAAGGGGTATATCATTTTTTGACTTAGGCATGTCATTTCCAATTAATATAATTTGAAATTGGTCATGATGGTTACATGTTTTTTTTTAAAGGAACATATAAGAATCTTTATATTTTGAAACAATTACCTTACAAAAAGTTTTTTGTTTTCTTGATGAAAAGATTCCTTATCTTCTTCCTCATTCACTTCAGTTTTTCATATTTTCCAGTTTCTCACTTAGCTGCATAGCACTGTTTTTGGAGGCTTCTGTTGGTTTACTTAGATTTTTTAAAATCTGGAATAAGAACAGAGCAACAGTGAGGAAAACACAAAAATTAAGCATGTCTTGGGGGATGTTTTATTACATAGCTGGACCAAATAAAAATGTCACTAAAAACTTATTAGAAGTCTAGGTCATTAAATCACAGATTCATTTTTAAAAGGCTCTTTTTTTTTCATTTTTAAAAATTATTTTGAAGGTAGTAAAATACAACAGAAGAAGACAGAAGAAAGCCAATTGAGGCAATGCAGTGAAATTGGTACAGAACTTCACAGCAGGTTACCGAGACAACAGTAGTAGGTACCATAGTATATATCTCGTTATCTTAGTTGTCCTTTCAATCAGGTATAGCAAAATCAAACCAAATACAGAACATTACAGAACTTATCAAAACAGAATATTGAACAGAGCCATACAATTAATCAGAACAAAGCAAAACAGTGATAACAACATTTGCCTTCAAAGAGATGGTAGAAGGAATCCCCCATATTTGCTATATTGCATATGGTCAACCTCCCAAGAGATGCTCCGACTCAGGCTCCCACTTGTTAATGCGGGGGTGGGCAGGCGGGGTGTTTGATTCTCAGCCCTCGTGCCTGTAGGCTCACAACTGCTTACCAGGGAGCGGGTTGCTTTCTTTCCCAGCACCCTAAGTTCCAACATGGTGGGATCTCAGGAGACGCTGGCTGGTTCTCCCCCTGGGGCGCCCACCGCTTGCTTGAGCCACGGCTGCTTACCAGGGTAAAAAGCTCTTTTAAAAGGTAATTATTACCTGTTTCCTGATAATGTCTTTTTTAATATTACAAATTTATCCTTTATACTATTATTAGCAATCAAACTATTATTTGAAAACAAGATTGTCCTAGCATGAATGAATTTTTCTAATGTAAATTTAAAATATAAATTGTGTTTCAAGAGACTTTGGCATTCCCTGAAACCAACAATGTACACAAAATTACTTAGGACTACTAACCAATGATGGTTAATAGCTTAAGAGCAGCTTCTTTCATGTAAGTTAAAGTAGCTGCTCTCCTAAACATTCTTCACATTCAAGCGATGTACTTTCTTGGAAGGCTGACAAGCAAGCATTCCTCCTTTAATGAACACTCCTGGCCTGAGGGTGGGCTGCCAGGAGGTAAGTCCCAGAGTGGAGGAAGTTAATAGGCTCGGAGCTAAAAGTGCAAGTTGTTAATTGTGTGATTTGTGAAAGGTCATAGACTTTCTTTTAGGAGTCCAACCAATTAGAAAGAAGGGGGAGAGCAGAAACCAATGGGACAAGATCGCCAACAGGCTGAGCTTTATTGGATACATTAATTGTGACAAAAGTAGTGTTAATTAGGACCAAACCTAATGGGGGGAGGGAATCTCTCCTTATTTCCCCACAGAAGGAGCCTGCTGAATGCAAGCCATGCGGATTTGGTAAAAGGATTTAAGCTATAGTCGTTAGCAAGTGATAAAACCGAAAAGTATCGATATGATTAAATGTAGTAGTTTTTCAAGAGCTGATCTAGACCTTTAACCTTAAAATGGATTGCTGCAAGAATGTATAACAGTAAAATGAGAATTCCAGAAACAAATCCCCAGAAGGGAAAGCCCCAAAGGAAGAAGATGAAATCCTGGAGTGGATTAGTTGATAACATGTTCAGAAAGGATCGTTAAATTACTTCACTCTTGAAACATCTCTCCCTTTCCAGCTTCTATCACAGGATGCCTGAGAATCCTCTTGCAGTCTCTCCTGGCTCCATTCCCCTTCCACACAAGGGGAAAACTGCACGGCATTTTATCAGCGTGGCAGACCGTGTCTCACCCTGTTCCAGCTTTTCATCTAAGTGCTGAGTAAGCCACATTCTGCTCATGCAGACCACGGACTTATCTTTTAATACTGACAGCTTAATGCTATTATTAATTGAGTCGTTAAATCAAGTAGTAATAAAGGCTTCTTCGGAGGATGTGAGATGTCTGGGGTTTTTTTTTTTCTTTTTCTTTTTAGAAGAATAATTAAAAATTACATTAAACAAGTAGGGACAATGTTAAACAATGGGAGAGAAGATCGGGATTTGCATTCTTATGATTGCTGCTGTATTATCAGCTCATAGATCAATGCCTGGCACTGATAGGTAGGTCTCAGCGCATATTTGTGGGAGCAGCGAAGGATCACATCTAAGTGAGACACCATGTAGCCATGCAGAACTGTGACCATGTGAATCCAAACTTTCAGCCCTGGGCGTGTGGAGGGCTGTGCTCCAGCTCGGTCACGGGATAAACTGCTCCTGAACTTGGACTTGAGCAAGCAGACCAGGATGTGGGGGGTGTGTGTGTTCTTCTTGGCTGTAGTTCTCACTGCATTCGAATCAGTCTGTCTATCTGTCTGTGTCTGTCTATCTGTCTTTGCAGTACTACAGTGAAGTGCTATGAACTATATCCCTAGGTCCCTAAGCTTCTTTCTTTCTTTCTTTCTTTCTTTCTTTCTTTCTTTCTTTCTTTCTTTCTTTCTTTCTTTCTTTCTTTCTTTCTTCTTTTTTTAATTTTGCAACAGGGTCTTGCTAAGTTGACCAGACTCAGCTCAAATTTACAATCACTCTGCCTCGGCCTCCTAGAGTGCTGAGATTGCAGGCATGTGCCACCACCCTGCCTTCTAGCGTCCTCTGGGTTCTGAGACCCTGAGGTCCTTGCATACATTTTCTTTCATCAGGAAGTTAGCCAGATGCTGCTTGCAGCCAACACTGCAGACTGGTATCTAGTCAATATATACTGGTAGAAAAACACTCAGCCTTTAAAGCCCTTTGCTGTTTCATCCAAGGCTCTGCGTAGATTGTTGAAAAAGGAGTTTGTCGTTATCTTGTTTTCAAAAGTAGGGAATGTAGTGCATCTTCAAAACACCTGAAGGGCTGGAGGTACCTTGATCCCAGTACCATAAAAACAAAGCCCCTCCCAGGGCCCCAAACAACAACAAAATCTAAAGAAAGCTAGGTAATTAAAATGGTATTTATAAATATGGCCAGAAAAGTAAATGAAATACTTTCAAGCTGTCACAGACTGAATGATTTGCTTAAATGTTGAAACAACTTTATTGTTATCATGTCTATCAACACAAGAAAGAGTTTAAAGCCTAAGAGTAGATTCCTATTACAGTATTTTCTGTGACATTAAAATCTGCATACTTAGTAAGATTTTAAATGTACTCTTGAAATTATCTTTTGGATTTGGAAATTGATAGTTTGTGAAACTACAAAGTGAGTTTTGAAATTTCTGTGTACTGCTTATTATATTAAAATGTGCCCTACTCATCCATGACTTACGCTAATACACTGAGTTCTCTCTTTCCGAACACGCACACACACACACAATACAGATGTACACGTATACACATGAATATTTATTTAAATTTATTTCAAAATATGCATTTACATCTATAATTGTTAGGGCGCTGATGTTTCAGTCAGTAGGACACCTAGTATCTAAAATGCATCTTCTCATCTGGAAGTTAAAGGGCACTGCTGAAAACATCAGCTTGCTTCTTTATTGCTACAATTTTGCACATTAGGCAAAGGACGTCGGTTACTTACGCGATTCTTCAGCCCTTGAGCCTGGTTGTCCAACTTCTGAATCACAGACTTGGCCTGTGCAGCCGGGGTCTGTGTAGAGAGCGCCCCCACAGGGCGAGGGGCTGCATGGCAGGCTCCTTGGTCCCCCAGGCACCTTCCCGGAGAAAGCGTTCCGCTGGGAAGCAATTTGCTGGTGCGGATTTATCTAATGCTCCCAGGCTCGCTAGGCTGGGCAGTGCTCTGATCCAGTGGTGTCTTCAGTAGTGTTCACGTTTAACACATGGAGTCTATTAAATGTTTCCTAGGTAGCTAAATAAATGCCTAAATTGTTTATCAGTATTGTGACAATCTGTCATTTTTATATTTTTAGAGGATTTTTTGAAAATAGAATTTAAGGTTTTCATGTTAATTTTTATCCTTTTTAAAATAGGTTTTAACTTTTATTAATAATGAAGAAAGAGGAGTCAATGTCCATAATCTGTACCATTTTGGAGATAGTAAATAACCTAATAAAATCAAGCAATAATCTTTTGTCTTTAATTTTGATCAATCCTTGAACTTGGAATCAAAATAAAATATAATTCAATATGTTTGTGCATATATATTCTCTCTCTCTCTCTCTCTCTCTCTGGTACTGGGATTGAAACCAGGGCCTTTGCACCAAAATACATCCTTAGCTCTTTATTTTTTTTTTTAATTTTATTTAAAGAGAAAAAAAACAAAACAGAATAAAGGGTAGCAACAATACAGAATTCCAAGGAATTCAACAACAACAGGAAAACAACAACAACAGGAAAACAACAACAACAGGAAAACAACAACAACAAAAAAAAACCTAAGAAATTATTATTTGACAACTTACATACTGACTTCTTGGAAATAGTTGTTCAAATTACAAAGTTAAAACATGTAAAGTAGACATTCAAACAGTGAGACTGTTAACAGTTCTGCTCCACGATCTGACAAAAATAGCAACATGGTCATCCATCTTACCCACTCAAATATACATGCAATTATATCAAAAGGGTAAAATTAAACACAATAAAACAGAACACAGTGGATCACAGGAAAGCAATGTAAGAGACATAAATTTCAAAACTAGACAATCGGAGATATTCACCCTCCATCACACTGACTCTTGTTTTCTTCCAAATAGTTGTCCATATTGTCACATACAGGGACTTCACATGAAACAACCTAGTATGGAATTGATCTGAGCAGGACGAGGAGAGCATTTCAGGTCTTCAAGACCAGACATTAGGGAAGCCAAGAATGGCTGTCATAGTGTCTCTCATTCTCCTCAAAACAGCTGTCCAAACCTTCATGTGTGTTGAACTTAAACAAAACAAAACAAGCTAAAATCACTTTGAAAAAAGAGTGATAGTCTTGCTGGATTTCACATCATGACATTATGGAATCAGCACTGGGTATTGTAGTGTCTCTTTTTCTTCAAAGTAGTTGTTCATATCAACATGTGTTATGTAGTTGGTTCTCGTAAACTGTTTATAAGCTCTACACATGCATGAGTCTCTCCATGTATATCTATCATTTCTGTATTAGAGGGAAAAACAAAACAAAGCAAGATAAAACAAAACAATTCCTAGAAAAACATGAGGCAGAAAAGTCATATAAAACCGCAATACAAGGTGATTTACAATGGTTACCATGATGTCTCAGCAGTATATAACAACATTCATAAAAACGAAGCATTGGAGACATTGTAAGACTTCAACAGCAAGTAATAATCAAAACAGAGTGGGTATCTTAGTGAATCTTGTCATCTTCAGTGTAGTTGCCTATACTCTTAGACTTGATGCTATCAATCATAACAGATTTAAATAAAATCAGTCAATACAAAGTAGCAATCTAACAAACCAGATTCAAATAAGATCAGTCATAATAAGACAGGATAAGTTATAAAGGGCTTCAGATTAAGTTGATAGGAAATTAGGGATGATTACCATAATATGTCCTCTTATTTTTGGAATAGCTGACCATGTCCTCAAGTCTAGTGTAAGTAGACAAACTGGAACAGCACGTAATCCATCCAAGCAGAGTGATGAGAATAATGTAAATTTTAAATCTTGTTACCCAATTAACAATATCCTCTGCCTCCTTTTTTTAGACAATTCCTCCCCTTTCACTCCCATAGGGTGCACTGCTTGTTTTGGGTCCCACTGCCTCCCCATATAGAGCATCTCAATGGACCTTGTCTCCTGATCTACTCTGCCTGTGTTTCTGTCTGTTAATATTTCAAGGCTATCTATACTAGAGATTACAGCCAATCTTCTCTGTCTTATTTCTGCTATTCTGTTTTTCTGCCATTGGTTTTTTATTTTTCTGTTCCACTCCACTGTCTACCCTGTTCATTGAGGCCTCTCTGCCACTGTTCCTGAAATGCTCGTATTCTTTTTCTCTCTCTCTAAAATGTCCTTCAGTATTTTTTGTAGAGTTGGATTGGTGGTCACAAATTCTCTCATTTCCTCTTTGTCATGGAAGCATCTTGCTTCTCTGTTAATTTCTAGAGAGAGTTTTGCAGGATACATCAATCTGGGCTGGAGATTGTTCTCCTTCAGGGCTTGAATTACTTCACTCCAAGTTCTTCTTGACCTAATGGTCTGTGTCAAAAAGTCTGCTGTGATTTTGATGGGTTTTCCTTTATAGGTGATCTGTTTCTTTTCTCTGATGGCTTTTAATATTCTGTTCTTATATTGAATTTCTGGGATCTTGATTATTATGCGTCTGGGTATAGCTCTGTTTTGGTTGTAGGTGGCTGGAGTTCTGGATGCTTCATACATCTGCATATCATTTCCTTTTTCTATGCTTGGGAAATTTTCCTTAATGATTTCTGTGAATAGCCTTTGCAGTTCCTCTGTTTTGACTCCTGCTTCTTCATTCACATGCTTTATTCTTAAGTTATAGATCCTCTTGTCGTCTTCTAGTCTTTGTATAGTTACTGCCTGCTCCCTTGTTATTTTTAAGAGATCTTCCCTTTCATGATCACACATTGAAAGCCTGTGTTCAATTTTTGATAGTCTACCTTTGGTTTCTTTCAAGCAGTTTTGCCAGCTTTCTATGGAGTCTTTAGTTTCCTGATAATCTCTTTGAATCTGCTTCATGAATTCTAGGTTTT
>PVJX010048961.1:0-11279 GCA_004027295.1 Dolichotis patagonum
GATTATTGGTTCAAGTTGCTGTATTCCCTCTTCTCTTCTTCACTCAGGGCCTTTGCACATACCTATCCCTATTATGAACACTGCTGATTATCATCTTAAGCCTTTCTTTACACATCCAACCATAAAAATCTGACTAAGTCTCCAACAACCCTTCTCCCATTCCCCTGTGCTATTACTTTCAGAGCAAAATGTCTGCATATACTTATGTCAAGATGTAATTAAATATGCTTGTCTTTAGGCTGTCCCAATTTCCACAGGATTGCCCAAAATTCCACTGGAATCCCTAAAAGCAAAGGGATGTTGGTCAGATGTACAACTCTGTACCCAGGACTCATTACAAAGACTCAATAAAAAATAATTAATGAATTAATTACTAAATGTGCTTTAAAGAACTACAAACTGGAATATGAAATGCAGTTGCACCAGTGTTTTAATGAGGACAACATTAGAATTAAGCCCAAAGTTCATCAAGTCAATATGATCATCACAAGAAGCTGTTTCTCTGTCTGCCTACCTCCTTTCTGTGCTGCTTTTCCTGATGGGCACAATTCATAAGGGATGACAGTGCCATTACCACCACCCCAGGCCAGAAGTCTTTGGGACACACTGTACCACTGCAGGGGGTGCCCTGCCTTGGAAGATGCTGTTGTATTCAAAGCACTGCAAAATACAGTTGTGCAAAACAGCATTTTCCTATCCAAATACTACAAGGGCCACATTTTCCCTGATTTTGCCTTCTCAAGGTGCCCCAAAGTCAATCCAGAAGAAAAAAAATGTATAATTCCATGAGGCATCATTACTTTTGAAATGTTTCATATATTTAATGACCTAACATATGCCATTAGCAATGAATTGCTCAACTGGTTATACTGATCTGGGGAACTCAGGTGCATTAGGAATATTCTACCTCTATTCTCCTGTTCAAACTTCAGAGACTAGTGATTAAGTAGTAAGAATATGGCGAGTATAGTTTGGCCTCTGTTGCTACAGTTTTTCTTTTACAGTTATATTTCACCCGGAGAACAGCTTTGTCCCACTGCCTCCCAGCCAAGCATGCAGCCCTCCACTGTTCAAGACAGGATATCTTTCTACCTGATTCTACTCAGAGAGTAGCTGTATTTTATTGTTGGCAAAAAGGCAAGTTAGTAGATGTGCAACTTGTTGGAGTATGAATAATTGATACTGGACATATGTCCTTTTTATAGTCTCCATTCATTAGGGAAAAATTCAATCAGGCAGTGCTGTTTTCATGTCACCAGGTTTAAAGTATGCCTTTGGAAATAAAAAACATTGGCTTTTAACAAGCATTGAGCATGAGTTTAAGTGAATTAGGTCCTATATAAAATAGCTTTAAAATTAAAATATTAAAGGCAATATTTCTACTTGTATTAAGGAAAAAAGAAAATTGCTAAAATGGAACACTTTATACAATGATCTTGCTGGGCCTCAATTTAAAAATGAAATAAGCTTGATATAATTTGCAGCAAGATCATAACCTCTTCCCAGAAAGTGAACAAAAAGTAAGCCAAGCATATTACAGACACCATTTTTAGGATCACTTTCAGACATGTAGGCATTTATTCAATCAACAGATTTTAATCCAGAACATATTTTGCACCTAACTTTAAATGCTAAGGTTGTCACAATAGAGAAAATGGACATGCTATCTTGGTTCATAAAAATATACCAATCTCTAAGAACTGTATATGTAAAAAAAAGTCTCTGCAAAGTTAGTTCACCAAATTCAATCTCAAGAATACCATATAGACACACCCATCCATGATGCAAGTAAAAAATGGGCAACTAAAATAAATAAATACAACCTTTTCAAAAAAAGTACGAATAGCTAAAAAAAAACTTGTAAAAATGTTCAACATCAGTGGCCACTAAAGAAATGCAAATGAAAACAATACAAATGAAACAATGAGATTCCACTTTACAAAAGAAAAGCTATCTTCAAGAAATGAAATAATAATAAATACTGGTAAAGCTTCACAAGTAAGAGGGGAACTCTTCTTGAATGTTGGTGGGAAAGTAAAGTAGTATAACTCCTATGAAAATCAGTGTGTAGATTCTTTGAAAAACTAAAACTAGAAATTCCATGTGACACAGCTATTCACCTTGGAATGATCCCTAAAGTGTTAAAGACATCGTAACACAGTGACACATGCTTACCCATGTTCACAGCAGCACAATTCATAATAGATGATCTTAGAAAGATGATCTTAGAAACAGCCTAGATGCCATCAACAGATGAATGCATTTTTAAAACTGTGCTATTTACACACAAGTCAGATTTACTCTGCCATAAAGAGGGATAAACTAATTGATGCACCTTGAGCCTATAATGTTAAGTAAAATAAATCAGACACATAGTTCAAATATTACATGGTTCCTCTTATATAAGAAACCCAAAATATAGATAAAGAGCAAAATAAAATATAGATGATAGAAAATAGGGAGATTGATTTTTTTGCAAATAGGATTGGGCGTTGAGGGAGAGGAAGAACATGAATAAAGAATTCAGTTGTGTTATGTACACGTGCCAATTCCTTGCGAGGAATATGATCATTATATACCACAAACGTATACTAATAAAAAATAAGAACTGAAAAAAGATGAAGTCATCTCAGTTAAATCCATGATCCCCGGGCCAGGAATGCTGGAACTCTGGGAAGTAAAGCACTGTAGCTTGCGCATGGCCTGACTTTGTTCCCCAAGGTTTTATATGCTGGAGGCTTAGTCCACAGAACAGAGATTAAAAATAACCAAATTAAGAAATAACGAATAACTGTCAAACATCTCTGATGATAATAAGTAAGGTCAAAGGAGAAAGCATGGCAGGGCTGGTAAAGAAAAGCTGTGTTTCACATATGAAGATCATGAGAATCTCCATGTGGTTCTATCTAAGCAGAGAATTTAAAGTGAGGAGATGAGGCTTGCACCTGCCTAGGGTCAGACTGTACCAGGTGGAGAGAACAACAAAAGCTAAGTTCCAGAGGTGGGGACTTGTCCAGATTATGTAATAGCAAGGACAATGAGTCATTCTTGGCTTGAGAAGAATGAACTGAACAAGAAGTAACGGGGCAATTCTGAAGCAGAAAGAAAAAGGTAGGTAGATACTGTTGTTGTAATAGGGATAAATAGATACAGTGTCACCATAATGTGTTTAATTAAAATAACAAAATTGTGTAATGTATATGTCTTTGTTCTAATGTAAAACATTTGTGTATTACTCTGAAAATATCAAAGTGCTTTCATTTACATAATTGTTTTTATTTTCACAAGGTTGCTTGATGGTAGAGAGACAGGAAGAAAGACAGAGGGTGAGAACAATGAGTTACTACAAATATGCAAAATATGCAGCCTGAAACCATTTCAATCAAGCCATGGCTGTCCATCCCATCACACCATATATAACCTGTGCTTCACTGGGCACAACCATAATGGATATTTGTAGACTCTGGAAGAAACCTGAAATGTTGGTTTCTTAAAGATACTGTTTTTACTTCAAAATACCCCTTAATATCTGGACAATATTGGCAAAGAACCACCTTGTGCTTCTGAGCCTGCTTACCAGGAAGATAACCAGGAAGAAAATTTCACAGTACAAGCAACATTAAGGCTTCAAAACATCATCTTCAATTTTTTTTCACTTCTTAAGTGAGGCTGGGGATGCAACTCTTGGTAGATCATTTGCTTAACAAGCAGAGGCTGGGTTGTTCTCCAACACCAAAAAAATAAATAATAAATTAAAATTTTAAAAAATTCTCAGGTCTTGCCTCTAAATTTTCCTCCCAGATGGTTTATTGTTTGCAGACCACAGAATTAGGTTGTTTATGTGGTTCTGCCTAAGCTTCTAGATGCTTCTGATCACCATAGCACTGCACAAAAATACACACCTGATTTCATTCATTTTATAGATGGTGGTTAGGGACAGGGAAGTTTAAGTCAGATAATATAAAAGTGAGGACTGATAAGTCTGTGGTTCTTATGAAGATTTTTACGAAATCTTTTATGAGTTTTCTGCTAGAACTGAAATGCAATATGAGCCTTTCATTTCCTAAAGATATTATGATGTGTGAGATATTTAATATCCTTTGTGCATACCTTGGGCAGATAAAAAGTGAGAGTGAGAAATATCTTTTCACTGTGTGAGGTGGGCTCACTGTGCAGATTACCAGCCTCTCGGAGTGCAGTGAAGCGGAACACACTCATAAGCAAGAAGTTACAAGAGGCAGACTTATGACTTACAGATAGGCAGAAGCCTAGGATTTATTGAGCACCTGTCTCCCAAAGCTCAGAAAAGCCACCACAGGCAGGGGCAGTCTGGACTGTTCAAGTCCTGTTTGCACTGTGGCTGAGGGACCCTGGAAATTCACCTGCCTTGAGTTTCCAAGGTTATGTGACTCATGGGACTAAAGAGTCTTATTTTCTGAGGTGAGTTGAAATCAGTCTGGGCTACCCTGGCCAGTCCATCCTGAGCTCAGGGTGCTGAAATCCAGCACATCTCCAGTTACTGTTAGAATTACAGGGAAGAACTGGGTTGGTCCAAAGCTAGTCAGACAACTATCTTGCATATTGTCCTTTCTCTATAAAGTGAATCAAAGGAATTTCTACACTTCTCAAACAAACAATTCTTAGTATATCACCATGAATTTTCAAAAGACTACATTTTCAGTGATGACTAATTTGCTGTGTGTGACATTTATTTCTTCAAGCACTCAGTACCATAAATGGATGTGGACAAGATGCCAGTATCTAGAGAATCTGTCATATATTTGTGAATATATATATATATATATATATATATATATATATATATGCTTGGTCTCAGATTACTCAATTACAAAGCAAAATTTACAAACCAATCGAATTCTTCAATGTCAACTGCCAGGTTTTAACCTCATTTCATAAAATGTGAAAGAAGAGCCTTAAATCTAAAAATAGCTGCAATGCATTTCAATAGAAATTTAACAGATTTTTGCATTCATGTTTCACAGTACTTTTCAGAGTGCCCTAAAATCTATCTCTAGAATATCAGTCAAAGGACATCAGTCTGATGAATGTGGGTATTTTAAAGAAAATTTCTATATCTACAATGAAACTACATTTTTCCTGAAACAATAATACTGTCTTCTAGCACTAAGCAGATTAATCTAATACTTTTTTGAAAAAAAAGAAAGAGGGAAAGATCAAAGTTTTAAAAGGTCTAAAAAGCTTAGGAAAGATATTGACCACTGTTTCCATATATATACTTTGAAATGTCTTAATAAATTAACAAAGTTAATTTGTTAAGTTTTATATAAATTAAGGCAGCCTCCAGTACAGATGCTCAAATGATTTTCATTTTTTAAACACTGATTTTTTCAATATGACCCAAACAATATTTGAAAGTTTAGATATGTTATCTACGATGTTTTCTTATTTTTGACTCAGTTTAGCAACACACAGTAGCACATCCTCATCTTTTACATGCTAGTATCAGCAAAAGATAGCTTGGGATAATTTTCCTCTGCTGTAATGTAAACAAACTTTTATAAAAAGGGTAAGGGACATTAGTGTATGTATCCATCAGTGCGAATGCATAAGTGTGTGTTTGTGTGCACCTGTGTGCATGTTTGTCTATAATGGACTTTGGACTCAGATGGATCTGAATCCTAGTTTCACTCTGCACCCGTTGCAGGACCTAAGGAAGTTACATAATTTCTTTGAATCTCAGTTTCCTTGTCTGTAAATTGTAAGCCATTCAGTATGAGTGATTGTTTTGTCTACACTACTAAGAGCTACCCGATTTTATATGTCAGCTTATTGAGGTTGTGGTGTCTGGTTGCATGGTCAAATACTAAAGTACACGTTTGTAAAAGTTTTTGTGAATGTGACCAACATTTATAATCAGACTTATGTAACACAGATGATCCTCCATAAGTGTAGTTAAGATTCATTTAATAGATAGAGGTTTTTAACAGCAAGACAGGATTCCAGAGAAATAAGCAATTCTGCCTTGAGGTTGCAGTATAGAAATTCTCCCTGAGTTTTCAGTCTCTTGGGCTGCATTATAGATTTTGAATTTGCCAGTTTCCAGGATCACATAAGTCAATGTCTTAAGCACACACATGCACACCATATTGATTATTTTCTGGAGAATTATGACAAAGATACTATCCTATGTTGTTATCTAGATAAAATGAGAAGTTTCATATAATTCACGGATCTCATAAAGGCTCAGTCTTACATATTAGGTAACTCTAAGAGGGCTTTGTCTTTTGTACGTTGCAGGGGGTTGAGGAAGGATGGCAAAGTCACCAAGGATAGAGTCTCCCAAGAGGAAATAGCTGTAAATGTTGATCTGCCTTTTGTCACAAATATCCCACAGGAGCTGCTCAGGACAAAAAAAAGAAAATTAATGCCCACTATGTCATTAGCTGTCCCCTGGCCCAGATCCAGGCCAGGCAAGTTCTCTCCCACCACCAGAGGAGAGAGCCATATGTCAGGTGTAGTCACTATACGTTAAAGGAGAGCTGCTGTCCCAGTTTCTGGAAATCATCTCACAGCAAACTCAGGGCCAAACTGTTCTTTCCTTGGATTCTGGGATCTGAAGAGCAAGTGAAGGATTCAAAAATAACTCCCTCAGAAGAAACATCACAAAAGTGAATAGGGCTAGGGCTTTTCACTGTTACTGAATGTAATTTTAAAAAATATCTTAAATACCATCACCTCTCCTTATCAGAATTGCCAAAGGAAATAGTTAAACCAGAGTTAGTTCAGTGGTAGAGTTGACATTACTCTCCTAAGGCAAGTTGACATAATATTGTTTCTCAGCAACCAGAATTTAGCATTCTTGTATCTCTGTAAGTTCTCTTAACAGCTTTCTATTGTGGGTTAAACAGGGAAAATCATACCCAAGAAAACACTGAATTTTATAGTCATTGCTTAAGAAAGTGTAGTTATAAACTTTTACTGTAAAACTCAATCAGTTTAAAACTTCAAAATTTGGCAGCCTACTTCACGTGTTGAAAATCTGTTCCTAAATACGTGACCAGTGGAGAAAGAAGGGATAGGTGTCTTCGCACCTATTAGGATAGAAATTGGGTGGCTAACTCTTCCTGGGAGAGATCTGGTAACATAAGCCAAAATGTGAGTGATTTTTTTAAACCTATGTTTCCACTTAGAATTACCTAAAAAAATAATAAAAGAACAAATATTCAAAGATACATGCATGGGAATCATAATTACAATGTTGAATGCAGCATAAAATAAAATAACATAATTTCACATAATGAGCATATAACAGTGAAATACTCTATGTCTACCACAAGTGAATCATGTAGAATTATTATATGTCTATATTCTAGGAATCAGAAAAAGAGGCATATAGTGTGCTCTTATTTTGCTTTCAATGAAACTTGCATCTGTATGTAAATCCAGAAAACACATACCAAAAATTTTAAATGTTTATCTCTAGGTGGTCAGATGAAAGTATTTTATTATTTTTTAAAGAATTACTATTTTTTGGATAAATACTCCATTGGTTTTTATAATCTGAAAATAATAGCTACTTGAAAATCTAACTCCAAATTAACACAAACATTTACCTTTATGTATTTAAGAGAAAATTATAATTTTTGATATTCAGCAAAGAAATTAAAAGTTGCTGAAAAAATTCACAAATAGAGATGGATTTTTTCAGATTCAAACAAAATGGAATTCTCTGAAATCCAAGGAACCTGCAACAAAATATTCTCATGCTCAATCATCATGCCAATAAGAATGTGGGTTGAGGAAAGCCGGGAGACTACAGAGAGGTGGAGGTTGCCTTGGGTGAGTTCCAATGACCACGGAAGAATTGGAGACCTACATTCCGGCTTTTGAGTTCCTGGAGAGCTATCAGGACGCTGGACTGGGTCCAGTGGATTGCAGGGCCTTAGTCAGACATGCTCAGTGGCTTTGTTTCAGGTGAGGAGGCAGGAACCTTGCTCAAGGACTCTGGGCTCAATTGGGCTGGCCTGGAGATGGCTTACAACCAGCACTGCCAGCTGCTGAGTTCACATCCACACCCCTAGGACAGGAGATTGTACCCTGGGGATTTCTCTGGCCCCAGTTCTCCACACCCTGCTTCCACCACTCAATTTAGGGGGCCAAGTACCTGCAGAGGAGGTGAGACTGCTCCAGTAGCTGAGGGTGCAGGAGGAGATTTGCAACACACCTAGAGGAAGCTTTGGAAGACCACTCAAACCAAGGAAATAAAGAAAAATGACAAAAGGAAAGACCAAAAGGCAGGCTCAAATCACCAGCCCATCCCAAGAAAGCCTGAGAGCCACGTACATAGAAGAAAATAGAAGCCATACACCTGAAATGACTGAAATGATATCAACTAAAATAAAGAAGCAACTAGGGGAAACTATGGAGAAATTCAAATTAGAAATAATTGCCCAGGTAAAAGAAGAAATAATAAAAGTAGTGAAAGAAATAGTGAACATATCTAGTGAAGACACAGCTAAAAAATTAGAGGAACAAAGGAAATAGATACAATCCTAAATGAACACTGTAAGAAACAAAGAGAATGCATAAAGCAGATTCAAAGAGATATACAGGAAATCAAAAATTCTTTTGAAAGCTGTCAAAACTGCCTCAATGAAAGTGAAGATAGAATTTCAGACCTCAAAGATAAGATCACAGCTAGTGAACAGGAAAGGAAAGATCTTTTAAAAATAACAAAGAATCAGGAAATAACAATTCAACAGCTGCAAGATGATGCAAAGCAAAATAACATAAGATTAATAGGGATAAATGAAAAAGAAGGGGACAGCCCAAGTGATATCATGAGGATATTTACAGAAGTAATAGCTGAAAACTTCCCAAACATGATAATGGAAACTGACATTTGGCTTAGTGAAGCATATAAAACTCCAAATAGCCATAACCAAAATAAAACGACACCCAGACACATAATAATCACCATCCCAGAAACCCACCATAAGAACAGAATACTAAAAACTGTTAGACAGAAAAGACAGATCACTTATAAAGGAAAACCTATCAGAATCACAGCAGACTTCTCAAAATAAACAATAAAGTCAAGAAGCGCATGGAATGAAGTATTTCAGATCCTAAAGGAAAACCACTTCCAACTCAGACAGACATACCCTGCAAAGCTGTCCTTCAAAATGGATGGAGAAATAAGATACTTCCATGACAAAGAACAGCTGAAAAATTTCATACCACAAAACCAACCCTACAAGGAATACTGAAAGATATTCTAGATACACATAGGATAAACCCACGAAGCAAGGTAGATAATTAAATAGAATGGAAAGCTAAAGATACAACAGCAGAAAGATAACATGTCAACAACAAACCAATATATAACAGTTACAACCATTAATGTAAATGGCCTCAACTAACCAATCAAAAGAAACAGACTGGCAGAATGGATCAAGAAACAACATCCAACCATATGCTATCTAAAAGAAACCCATCTTACCCAAAAGGAAACCCACAGACTGAAAGTCAAATGATGTTAAACAGTACTTCATGCAACAGAAAACCAAAAAAAGCAAGAGTAGAAATCCTGTTTGCAGACAATGTGAACTTCAAACCAAGAATGACCCAAATAGATAGAGAAGGTCACTACATAATAGTTAGGGGAAAACTTCAAGAGGAAGAGGTAAGAATCTTAAATATACATGCGCCAAATTCCAGAGCACCCAGCTATAAAAAGCAAATATCAACAGAAATGAAAAATCAAATAAGCAATAACACAATTATAACAGAGGATTTAACATGCCATTGACACAGAGGGACAGATCAACTAGACAGAAAATCAGCAAAGAAATAACAGAACTGAATCATACCTGTGAACAAATGGACTTGATAGACATATATAGAGTGTTCCATCAAACAACATCAGAATATACCTTCTTCTCAGCAGTACATGGGACATTCTCTAAAATAGACCATATACTAGCCCACAGAACATATTTAAGTAAATGAAAAAGAATTGAAATTATCCCATGCATGTTATCGGATCATGGTGCCATGAAGTTAGAAATTAGCGATAAAAACAACTGCAAAAACCTCACAAACACATGGAAACTGAGTAATACACTCTTGAGCAATCAGTGGGTCATGGAGGAATTTAAAGAAATTAAACAACGTCTACAAGCAAACAAACATACAAACACAACTTACCAGAATTTGTGGGATGCAATGAAAGCAGTCCTCAGAGGAAAGTTTATTGCACTGAGTTCCTACATCAGAAAGACAGAATGAACACAAATAAACAACCTGATGCTACAACTCAAACATCTAGAAAACAAAGAGCAAGCCAAGCCCAAAGCCAAAAGAAGGGAGGAAATTATAAGGGTTAAAGCAGAAATTAATGCAATAGACACTAAGAAAAAAGTACAAAGGATCAATGAATCAAAGAGTTGGTTCTTTGAAGGAATAAATAAAATTGATAAGCCCCTGGCCAACCTTATTTAAAAAAGGAAAGAAAAAACTCAAATTCATGCAATAAGGAATGAAAAAGGTGAAATTACCACAGACTCTGTGGAAATACAGAGATCATCAACATCTATTTTGAAAACCTCTACTCTCATAGGTTCGATAACACTGAAGAAATAGACAGATTCCTAGATACATATGAACTACCAAAGCTGGATCAGGAAGATGTAAAACTGCTGAATAACCCAATTTCTATTAATGAAATTGAAAATGTAATTCAGACCTTGCCAACAAAGAAGAGCCCAGGCCCAGTTGGATTCACTGCAGAATTCTACAAGAAATACAAAGAAAACTTAATGCCAACACTCCTCAAACTCTTCAGTGAAATTGGAAGGGAAGCAATTATTCCTAAATAATTCCTGGAAGCAAATATTACTCTACTACCAAAACCTGAGAAAGACCCAACTAAAAAAGAGGACTATAGGCCAATCTCCCTAATGAACATAGATGCAAAAATTCTCATTAAAATATTAGCAAACAGGATGCGCAAATCATCAAAAAGATTACTCATGCCGAGCAAGAGGGATTCATCCAAGAAATGCATGGATGGTTCAACATGTGTAAATCAATAAATGTAATCTGCCATATCAATAGAGCCAAAAGGAAGAACCACATGATCATCTCTATAGATGCAGAAAAAGCTTTTGATATAGTCCAACACTCATTCATGATAAGAACCTTACAGAGAATTGGAATAGATGGTCTTTACCTCAGCATGATAAAGGCCATCTATGACAAACCTACAGCCAGCATCATATTAAATGGTCAAAAAC
>PVJX010048962.1:0-11270 GCA_004027295.1 Dolichotis patagonum
CTTTAGGTCATATTCCTCAGAAAGTCTTCAATCTTCCTCTGTTTTTGTTTTGTTTTTCTTAAAGAATATTTTTAAAGCTTAAATTTGTATATTAATTTAGGACTTTATTTAGAAGTATAGGCTGCCATTGGTGGCAGCAGTATATTCTGAAATGTCTCATAGATATCTATTTTTGAATAAAGATGGTGTTGTTGAACAACATTGTGTGATGTTTCTTTTCCCTACCCTGTTCCTGAAAACATGGTTCTTTCTTTGTAAGCAGTGGGTGATTAGTAATTACCAGCAGAGAATGTGCTGTCTGCACAGAATCTTGTCCCTTAGGAGTTTCTGTGATTGTTAGTGGCACATAAATACTCTGCACTTAAGTAGTATTTTCTGATTCTTTCCAGGGGCTTAATTAGCTTTAATTAGCCAATCCACACAGTCCCCAGGAGAGGTGTCTCCATAGCTTTATCTTCATTGTACAGAAGTGGCAACTGATGTGGAGAGATTCAGTATTCTTCCTCATACCACACAGCCAGTCTCTGACAGATTAAAATGGAACTTCTTTGATTTCTGTGCTTTTGTTCACACCCCTGGGCCTCCTGAGAGCTATTGATTGTGGCAGTAGAGTGAAAGCTACTCTGAACAGTAAAAAAAAGAAAAGTGCAAGATAATTGCAAACCCAAACAGTGTCTCTTTTAACTACATTTCCATAGATTTCCTTCCTCTTTTTCCCTTTTACATTCAGTGAAATCATATTGGTTAAAACTCCCAAAATAATAGAAAAATGGTTTGAAATAAGCCCTTTTGAAGGAACTGATAGGTTTGAGAGGATCATTTAACCTTTCTCCACTGCGTGAAGGCGACATTTGCGAGAAGTGGGGTTACCAATTATCTCACGATGCAAAAAAAGTCTTTCATAGCTATGGCTGTCTCACAGTGCAAAAAAATCTTTCATAGCTATGGTCTGTCAAGACGAACTGCAATGCAAATCAAAGTCCCAGCATTTGAAAATGCATTACCCATGTTCTGCTTTAAAATGTGAAGGTTGAATGTAATATGTAGATCTCAGGAGAGACGATCTCCTTCATGTCCCCAGGTTTCACGGCCTCGTTAATGTCTTCACTCCTACCTATAAATAGTAATCCATAATTCCTCTGATTTAGCACTTCAGGCTACAGAATGACTCTGAGGTCCTCAAAACTGAAGATGAAGCTACCCAAGAGTTCATGAATCTGTCAGAATGCTTAACTTTCGTGATTAAAGCCATTAACTCTATGTGACCTTCCTAGGCTGGGTACTTCCCTCTCTGGGCCTCAGATTTCTTACCTACATAATGTAGTGCTGTACTAAATTATTTCTGGGTTCCCCGTCAGGCCACAAAGCTTGTGACTGTTGTGCTGCATATGAAGTCTGATAATGCTGGATGACATGGCTTGGGTTCCCAGTAATATTTGCTAGATGAATGGATAGTGTCCCCACTCTGCCAGACACCTTGGAGACTATGGTCTATAAGGATCCAGACCAAGAGAAGTTGCCAGGACTAGGAAGGTAGGGCTGGTTTGAGATCTTTAAGAAAAAGCCATTTTCAAACCTAGTTTTGCTCTCCTAACTTTTTTCTAAAATAATTTATTTGGCCAGGCTCATTTCTCACCACCTGCTATGTAGGGCTTCCTATTTAAAAATTATTCTTCCACTCTGAGGCACAATTTCAATTAAGAATCCATTATTCTTCTGCACAGTAGGTTGGGACTCACAGCTTTATATAGTATTGAAAGCTTGGTTTGTTCAATCTTTTAGACTGAAAGTTATTTTGTATTAAAAATTCATTTCTACCATGGGCTTGATAAATACTAAAATTAGCAAATGAGTTAATTGATCTAATTTTTTTATGAATAAGAGGCAGCTGCAGCAAATGATAACTGTTCTGATCTGTCATTGTGATAACCTTGGTCAAGCCACACGCCCTCAGCACACACCCTCAGCTAAAGTTTCTTAAAGGAAATGAGTAGTGTTAACTAGGTACCCTCTAATGCACTATCCTGGTCTTTTCTGTTACTCAGCTTCCAGAATATTCTTCCTAATGGGCATTAAACTCAGTAAACTCAGTACCTGAATGATGTCTTCCGTAGATGTTTAAATGCCAGTTATTTGTGTAAATTTTTAGTTGTGAAATAAAGCAATTGGAAACTTAATTGCTAGTAACTTGAAGTGTGGTGTTTGTGAAACAGGTTCAGTGCCATATCTGGAAAAATTAAGGGCTCAATGGGGCTGTTACTATGTTGAATAATGAGCACGGGTATTTATGTAACGAGATTAAATCAATAGTTGCTGGAAGGCAGACAGATCCTGTATACCCATACCATAGGCAGCATTTCCAGTGAAGGTAGTTCAAAACCTGTAACTCTACCCTCCACACCAAGGGTGGGGAGTTAGAGTCAAAGAAGAGGATTTGGGATGAGAATAAGCCTCTTTGAATACGGTCAGGTGTGTTTGGAGTCTCCCAGTGGAGAGCATTGAATACCACAACCCCTTCTGTCCGGGCTAGAGAAAAGGGCCTCCATACAATTCAGTGTGCCCTGCAGCTACCCAGTGGACTAGGTGGTCTCCTGCCTGGGGGAAAAAAGAATGAGGTTCCAGTGGCTGGCTAAGTGCTTGGATGAGGTAGCAGGGGAGAGTCGGCCTCAAGTCTATCCGGGAACAGAGTGGGTGAAAGCGCCGGGTTGCTCTCAGAACCTGAGCAGGAGGCCAGAGTTCCCCCAAGGAGTACGGAGAGGAAGATACAGAGAGCAAGGAGTCAGGAAGGGCGAGGCCCCTGAGAAACCCCTGGTGATGAGGCTGAGGTTGGGATGATTAGGAGAGGGAGTTACTGAGCCAAGGCCAAGCAGAGCCTGCTCCCCATGCCTCATGTGGGGTATCTCTTGCCCTACTTTCTCTCACCATATGTTCTTGGAAGGATCAGAACCCTTAGTGAAAAAAGAGAACCCTCCTTTTGCTGCTACTGGGCTTCTACCTGTAGTGGCCCAGAGAGGCCTTGCCTTCTCATGGAAACTATCGCACATTTAAATTTCCAAGTTGAGACTTGTACCCTAAGAGTGACAGTGGGAATTTCTGTTTTAATTACATAGGATTACCTAGAGAAGTGGAAGCCTGAATTCTAGAATGAGGGGATGCACTAGCTCCATAAGTGATTTCAAGGGACTCTAGAACACAAAGTTGCATTGTGATTGGAGCCCCACAAACTCTTGATTTTTGCAAGTTACATATAATGTGACTTATTTTAGGAATTATTTCACCATTGTACTATTTCTATGTAAAAAGTTCATTTTCTTGGCATTAACTTGTTAAGAGTTCATAAATTATTTTTCTGTGTACATGTGAGTAATTTTTAAAAGTTTTAAAATATACACAACATAAATTTATGACTTAAACTATTTTTAAGCATACAATTCAGTGGTGGTTAGCATACTCATGATGTTGTGCAGCATCACCACTATCTAGTTCCAAAACATTTTTATCCCCCTCTGGGAAACCCCATACATATTAAGCAGTCCCTATCATTATCCTCTACTCCCAGCACCTGGCAACCATCAGTCTACTTTCTGTCTATGAAGTGGCCTGATCTGGATAGTTAATATAAATGGAATGATACAGTATATGATTTTTGCGTCTAGCTTTTTTCCCCTTAGAATACTGTTTCAAAGGTTGGTTTATCTATGTTGATGTATCAGAATTTCATTCCATTTATTGGTCAGATAATACCCTCATTACATGGAAATGTCACATTTTGTTAATTTATCAGCTGGTGGGCATTTAGTTTGGTTCTGCCTGTTGGTTATTGTCAGTATTTCTGCTGTGAGTATTTTTACTTGAGTTGCAGTTTGAACACGTGATTTCAGTTTGTTGTGGTATGTGAAATTGCCTAGGAGTGAAATTGCTAGACCACATGGCAATTCTATGTTTACGTGATTGGGAGCCAGCAAATTGTTTTCCACAGTGGCTGCCCCACTTTCCACTTCCACCAGCAATATATAGTAAGAGAGTTCCGGTTTCTCTAAGGTCGTATTTTCTTCTAAGATTATACTTTTAGTATAGAGAGATTGAAAGATTTTTTTTTAAGGGAATTGATTCCTATAGTAGAGGCTTGGTAAATCTAAAATCTGCTGGAATAGTCCAGCAGAAGACCCAGGGAAGAGCTGAAGCTTTGAGTAAAAGGCAGCCTGCTGGCAGAATTCCTTTTTATTTGTAGGGGATGTCAGGCTCATCCATGCTACCACAAATGACAGGCCTATTAAGATGGTTAGCTGATTAGATGAGATTATGATTCTGGGGGATAGCCTGCTTTACTCCAGATCCACTGATTTAGATTGCAGTCTTATCCAAAAATCATCTCCACAAAAATATCCAGAATAATATTTGACTAAATACCAGGCAACCTGGTCTAGCCAGGTTGACACATAAAATTAGCCATCACACTTGTCACACTTGCTGTTTTTCATTTTAAAAATCATAACTGTGCTAACATCTTAGAGATCCATAAAATAGCATCACATACTGGCTGGCTTAAAACAGTACAAATTGCTGTCTGGAGCAATTTGTCTGCACAGGTCTGGAAGCTAGAAATCTGAAGTCACAGTGTTTGCAAGGCCGTCCCTACTGGAGCTTCTGGAGGAAGGTCCCCCTCTTCTGGCTTCTGGTAGTCCCAGACATTTCTTGGTTTGTGGGAACATAATTATAATTTGCTTCCATCTTTACACATTTTCCCTTTGTGGCTGTATCTAAATTTCTCTCTTTAATAGGCTACTAGTCATACTGGATCAAGGCCCACCTTAATGACCTCATCCTAACTGAATTAAATATGCAAAGACTATTCACATTCGTAGATACTGGCAATTAGGACTTCAGCATATATTTTGGAGAGTGGGACATAATTCAGTGATGGGAGCCCTAGTCTATATGAAATATCTCATGTAGTGATTTACATTTCCCTAATGACTGCTAACATCAGGTATCTTTTCATGTGCCTGTTGGCTACTTTTGAATCTTTGAAGTAATGACTTTTCAAGTCCTTTGCTCGTTTTTTAATTATATACTTTGCTTTTGAGTTATAAAGGTTCCTTATTCCAGATACTATAATCTTATCAGATAAAGTGATTTTCAAATATTTTCTCCCACTTTGTGGATTTTTCTCTTTCTTGAGAGTGTCCTAATTTTAATGAATTTCAATTTATCTATTTTTATTTTGCATATGCTGGGTCATATCCAAGTCAATATTGCCATAGGCAAGGTCATGAAGATTTACTTGTATGTCCTGTTTTAGAATTTTGTACTTTTGTTCTTATATTTAGATTTTTGATTCACGGTGAGTTAATTTTTATATATGATGTGAGGTAAGAATGCAACTTCATTCTTTTGTATGTGTGTCTTAGTTACTTTTCTCATTGCTGAGACAAAATAGCTGACATCCAAAGTTAAGGGAGGAAAGGTTTATTTAGCTCACAGTTTATAGAGGTTTCAGTCCATAATTGGCTGGGTCCAAGGTAGGATGGCTTGGCAGAGGGGCGTCATGGAGGAGAAACAGTTCATGGCAGCAGAAGACAGCAAAAGCAAGCAAGGGAGAGGGAGATAAGTCTCTTTCAGCCCCTTATGTTGTATCTATAGTCTACCAGGGCTAAGAGCTGTGCCAGTCATCTAGCAGTCACCCACCCTTAATCCCAGAATCCTACTGCAAATCAATTACACACTGGATTCAGCCACCTCTGAAAAAACCCTGTGACTGCATGAAGGCATTGGGGGCATGTCTAGACACAAGTCAGCAATGTGGATATCGAGTTGTCTCAGCATCATTTAGTTTTTGAAATGGAAATACCATAATTATACATCTTTATGGGGCCCAGTGTGGTATGTTAGTACCTATGGATAATATACTTTGATCAAATCAGATAGATAGGGTATTCATCATCTCAAACATGTCTCATTTGTTTGTGCTGGGGAAATTCAAAATCCTCTCTACTAAATACTTTGAAATATATAGCTAAATGTTATCAACCATAATCATGCTACTAATGTGTAACAGAACATTAGAAGTTATTGCTTCTGTACAACTACTGTATTTCCCTGTACACATTAACTATCCTGTCATCAGCCCTCATCCCCAGCCTTTCCAGCTCTAGTAACCACTCTTTTACTCTCTACTTCAACGAAATCAACTTATTTAGCTTCTATCTGTGAGAACATGCAATATTTGTCTCTCTTTTTACTTTATGCCTTCAACTCATTCATATATCCATATTGCCAGAAATGATGGAATTTCATTTTTTATGGCTGAATAATATTCTATTGCCCATATATATATAATATATTATATATAGCCCATATATATACTATCAAATATTATATGTAATATGTATGTGTATACATATGTGTACAAAGAAAGGAAATCAGTATGTTAGAGACACATCTACATTGCCAAATTTATTGTAGCACTATTCATATTAGCCAACATGTAGAGTTGACCTATGTGTCCAGTGATGGATGGATAAAGAAAATGTGTGTGTATATATATGACATGTATACATGTATACATTTGAGTTTCTTTCATATTATAGATACTAATCCTTTGCTAGATGAATATTTTGCAAGTATTTTCTCTCATTCTAAAGGTTGTCTTGTTTATGTGTAAATTATTCCTTTTGCTTTTCAGAAGCTTTTTAGTTTGATATCCTGTTTCACTGAAAATAAGACCTAGCTGGAAAATAATCAGCCTTGAAAACAAGAGTTCAAAAATGCCCACCCTGGCTAAGTGTGGTGGCACATGCCGTAATCCCAGCACTTAGGAAGCAGGAGCATTGCTGAGAGTTGAGTTCGAGGCCGGCTTGGGCTACAAGATGAGTTCAAGGCCGGACTGAACTGTATAGTGAACTCTGTTTCAAAAAAGAAAAGTATGTGTGTGTATATATATATATATATATATATATATATATATATATACTTTAGTCAACCTAACTTTGCCTTACCCACTTTACAGACAAGCTACCAAGCAAGAGAATAGTAATGGCAGGTAGTTTTATTTTCTGGAAAAGAGGGTCCCACTTGTCTTATCTTTGCTTTGTTTCCTGGCCCTAGCACCATTTGTTGAAGAAACTTCTTTCCCTTTGAATGGTCTTGGTGCTTTTCTCAACACTATTTGTTTTGTATTTTTTGAGTCATGGTCTCATTATGTAGTGCAGACTAGCCTCAAACTCATTTTGTATCCCAGGTCAGCAGCAAACTCATATCAGCCTGCCTCAGTTTTCTAAGTACTAAGGTTACAATTATGTACCACCACACCTAAAATCTTAAACACCCTTAAATATGAGTTTAACTTAAGTAGTAGGTTATGACTTAACTTAGGTTAAATTTGTAGAACTCTTCCCAGTGCAACATTTCATAAGTGTGTCAACAGAGCCTGGCCTCCTAGGAACATTGCAAAACTCAAGAATATTCATTAACTGGGTATGGTGGTGCTTGATCCCGGTTGCTTGAAAGGTTGAGGCAGGAGAATTGCAAGTTTGTGGATGGTTTGGGCAATTTAGTGTGAGCCTGTCTCAAAATTAAAGAGGGCTGGGGATACAGCTCAGTGGAAGAGTACTTACCTAGTATGTGTCAAGGTCTTGGGTTTAGTCCCAAATATTTTTTTTAAAAAAACCTATAAATTCAATTTTAGAAAATATCTGCCAACATTTAGTGAATTAATCATTTATTAGTTCAATGTTGTTTTAAAGTATAAACCAGTAATCAAAACAATTAGATTAGAAACTTTTACTTCTGACCATGAAGGATTAATTTCTATAGAAACCTCTTTTACCTACACAACTAGAAAAACAAAATATATAAAGCAATTGTGTTCAGACACTGTATGACAGAAAGCACAGAAGTGTGAATCCCTGAGGGAAGGAAGAGTCCTGTGCCTTGACCACCTGGCTTACTTAGAGCACATGTAATTTACAGTGCAGAGAGAGAACCCAAAGTCCACTATATCCTGAGTTGAGGAGACCAGGTTCAGAAAGGCAAAGTTGCCTAGAATTTTCAGGGAGAAATGACAGGAAATAACTTCACAGAGACAGACCACAGGGGATCTATAGAATGTCCCCTTGACCCTTAGGTAAGTTCCAACCAATATGTCTGTTAAACAAAATACCGTAAGGCCAAATAGAAAGAACAAACAAAAAATGATAGGCCAAATATTTCCCAGAGCTTAAACAGTTCTGAATCATTGAGGTTTTTACTAAGATAGAGAGATCTTTAAGATAGAGAGATCTTGTACACAAAGCATTGGATAGAATACTCAAAAAGATCACACCTTTGTAGTGGGGCTAAATTATCCCTAGAGTAAAGGCTGTGCTCAAACTGTCATTTAAAAAACCTTAACAGTATGCCCAAAATCAATGCATAAGTAACAATAGCACAACAAAATCCAACACTGCTTAAAGAAATATAACAAAACCCAGCACACAACATTGTAAAAGTACTATGCCTGGTATCTAGCAAAAAATCAGCCATGCAGGGAGGTAGAAAAATATGACTCAGAACCAGAAAAGATAAATCAGTGGACCCAAAATAACACAGATGGTAGATTTAGCCAACAAAGACTTAAGATGCCTGTTATGAATATTATGCATACTTAAAGATACAAAAAATATGAAGGAAAACATGAACATAATGAGGAAAGACATGAGGTGTGTGTGTGTGTATATATATATATATATATATATATATATATATATATATATATAAAATCTCCAAATAAAATTTTAGAGATGAAAAATACAATATCTGAGATTACCCCAAATGACATTAACAACACTTTGGACACCAAAAGAGAAAAGATCACTGAAATTCAAGGCACAAGAATAGAAATCGCTTAAAATGGAGCACAGAGAGTATGACTGGAGAAGTAATGAACAGCCTATGGGACAATTCCAAGCATCAAAAATGCATACCAAAAGGAAAGGAAAAGGGAAAAGAGGCAGAAAACACTTTCAAAGAAATAATTACCATTGCTCAAATTTGATGAAAATTATAAGGTCATAGATCCAATATGCTCAATGAACCTCAAGAAGAATAAATATGAAATAACTACACATACTAAGGCATATCATAGTCAAATTGCTGAACCAGTGATAATGAATAACAGAAGCCTTATATGCAGAAAAACAAAGATAAAAATTAAACTTCATTGGAAACTCTGTAAGCCAGGAAATAAAAGTATGGTATTGTTAAAGTACAGAAAGGGTGTGCACATGTGTGGAGTGAATCTAGAATTTTAGCAAGTTTCTTCCAAAAATAAAGGTAAAATACTTTTTCATAGCAATAAAATCTGAAATAATTCATTACCACCAGATCTGAAGAATAAAAGATGTTAAAATGAGGTTTTCAGATAAATGAAAAATTATAACAAGTAAAAATCTAGATCTACACAAAAAGCTGACATGATAACTATGTCAGCAAGTATATAAATTTTTCTTTTTTAAATCTCTTTACAGGGTAATTGAACTGACAATTTAAACAAAAGTAAGAATAGTGCCTTTAGAGTTTATACCGTATAAAAAGTAAAACGTGACAAAAATATGAAGGTCAGAAAAAAAATGGAATTATACAATTATAAGGTTCTTACAGTATATCTGGCCTGGGACATATGTCTGAACACTTCATTCAACATATTAAGTTTGCCATAGGTCAATGGTTTGGTTGCTAAAGTCACATTCTTTTCAGCCTATCTGTTTAGTGGTCATTGGCTAATATGATAGTGTCTTGGAAATTGCTAAAGAGCATTTATGAAATGCATGCTATCTCCTCCTGGGAAATATCCTTGTATATTCCATTCAAGGTCAAATGTGATAAGATGAAAAACCCTAAAAGGCCTAAAACAGCTACTAAAATAATGAATCAAAGAATTGTAACTGAGAAATAGCTGGACCTGCCTCTGTGTGCCTGCTACCATCAGAAGGCTTGCCTCCTGCGGGCAACCAGCATGGGCAGGGAGAAACAGCCAGACTGCTGCTGCACATATGCCACCATCAGGAAGCTTGCTTCCCTCAGGTATCCATCAGGGGCAGGTAGAAACAGCCAGATACTCCCTGTGCTCCTGCAGGCCATCATTGGAGATGCTTGCTTCCTGAGAGAAGCCAGTGTGGGCCAGGAGGATCAGACAAACATGTCCCTGTGCCCCTGCCACATTGAGAGAGTCCCAATGTAGCCACACAGGCTGAGAGAAGAAGCAGCCCCATCACCAGGTACCTGTGGCCACTGGGAAAACCTCAATGTAGCCACATGGGTTTGGAGAAACCTGCCCCATATACCACTGCTTCCCCAGAAACCTGGGTTTGGAGAAACCCAGGTGCCTGATTCATTCCCCTATACTGCAAAGGTGCAACCAATGTGGGAAGCACCTGGACCCCACAACCAGCTTGTTGAAATGAGTCCAGGAAAATGCCAAGACAGAGGAACAAAAAGCAATCTCAGACCTCCAGCCCTCACTAAGCAAGTCTGGGAGATATAGACATACAAGAAAATGGAAGTCACATACCTGAACTCTCTGAAAGGATAGCAACTGAAGTAAAGGAACAACTTCATGAGGCTGTAAAAGTAATCAGATCAAAAATAATATCGGTGGTCTGGGGAGCTGCGGCCACCCCAGGGCGGTGAAACCAGAAGCAAGAGCGTCTCCTGAGATCCGCGCCATGCTGGAACTTAGGGCGCCGAGCCAACCAGTAAGCAGCCTGCCACCCTGGAAAGTGACTGTGGTCTGGCAAGCCGGGGCCACCCCAGGGCAGGGAAACCAGAAGCAAGAGCGTCTTCTGAGATCCGCGCCATGCTGGAACATAGGGCGCCAAGCCAACCAGTATGCAGCCTGCCGCCCTGGAAAGTGACTGTGGTCTGGGGAGCTGCGGCCACCCCAGGGCGGGGAAACCAGAAGCAAGAGCGTCTCCTGAGATCCGAGCCATGCTGGAACTTAGGGCGCCGAGCCAACCAGTAAGCAGCCTGCTGCCCTGGAAAGTGACTGTGGTCTGGCAAGCCGGGGCCACCCCAGGGCAGGGAAACCAGAAGCAAGAGCGTCTCCTGAGATCCGCGCCATGCTGGAACTTAGGGCGCCGAGCCAACCAGTAAGCAGCCTGCTGCCTACCGGGTCTTGGGCTTAGAACCAAACATACCACCCCACCCCACCCCACCCCACCCCCGTTTAACAATTGGGATCCAGAGATCTGGGTATCTCTTAGCAGGTGACCATATTTGGTACAGCAAGTCGG
>PVJX010048963.1:0-11270 GCA_004027295.1 Dolichotis patagonum
GTAGATCTCTTTAGTCAGGGTCATCTTTCAAGTGATGTGCTATTGGAATGGTTAACATTAGTACTTGCTTACCTCAACATTGACCACTTCTGTTAATTTGGGGAGGAAAGGGTGTGGTGTAATTGGATTAATACCAATTTCTTAGAAAAAACTGCATTAGTGTTGCTGGCACAAGACAAAGTAGATATTGGCATATACTAAAACTCCACTATAGCAACAGTCCTATCACCTAAAACATGAAAGAAATCAGTAACAATAGACTCAAAGAGAAACTGGATATTGGTGTAATGTAAGAAAAATAAAGTACCAATGTATCATCTATAAATGTGCATAAATGTAGGAAAAGAATAATGTATAGAGAACTGTATACCAGTTATTTACATACAGTAAATATATACTGAATGAAACAGCTATATTACCATTAACAATTGAAAATAACTAGATAACAACAGAATAGTCATCTAAATAGCTAAAGATTAATAAAGCCTAGTAGCAACATTAATATTGAAGGAGGGGGGGAAGTGGAAACGAAAAAAGCAAGATTTTAAAAGCAAAGAAAAGTAACATGATAAGGAGGAGAAAAACGTGAGATAAAGGATTAAGAAATAAAAAATAGATTTCAATAGATGTAACTGAAAAGAAAAAAAGAACGGAAAAGAGAAAAGAAATTCCTAGAGTCTTCAAAAGAGAAATACAAATGTGCAAAAAATTTTCTTTCTTTGAACCAGTAGTTTTTTTTCCTTGGGGTTTGCATTACTGAAATTCATGGATTATGTGGTGACACAGTGAGTAGCTATGAGTTCTGTTTTCCGTTTGCACTTGCATTTTTTGAGTGTGAATGCTGAGCTCTTCTCTGCTTTTCTTGCTAGGTATAGTCAGTCAGTGATGTCTACCTTTGGACTCTAGGCACTCCATCACCCCCCCAGTTTTCATGTCCCTCTTGCACCCCAAATCACTATGCACTCTGCAAAGCTCAATGACCTACAGGTCTGCGAGGTACCCATTAAAGGCTCTTTGCAAACCTCAGGATGTTGCAGCTGCTTAAACCAAGACATTTCCTTGATCACCTTGTCAGATGGGAAAAAGAATGACCACTGAACTTTGTTCCTAATCTGAATGGCCAAGGGGATGATGATTAGCAGTCCACTGGACTTGATGACAGTGCTTTTGATCCTTCCCAGGAACCAGCCTGGCTCCTTACTATGGAAGACGAGATGCCTCATACTTCCTGAGCTGAGCTGAAATGTCTCAGAAGGTCTTTGTGTAGCCAGCATCTTCTCTATGTCTGTATCTCTGGGAAATCTCCTACCCAGGCACCTGAAGTGCAAATATTCTGTGGCTTCTGATTCCTTCAGTGGCTCTGTCTGAAACAGATACCCCCTTTTCAAAACATCTTCTGCTTAATCACTCAGTGCATGCTGCACGGAATTTCTTTTCCAACTGTAACCTGCTATGTGGAATCAGTTACTCTCAGAATAAAACTCCATACAGTCTGTTTTTTCAGATTACAGTAAGTTTTTTCATTTGGTAGTTTTTTGTTTTGGTTTGGTTTTATGTTTAGGACAATATTCCTGGGCAACTATTTCTCCCTGGAACTAATGACTCAGTTCTGGTGGCTTATTTTGTTTTAGCAGAGACATGCCCCCTCTAACCTGTATAGTTGTTTAACATTGCTTTATTTTAGCTAAGTGTGGTGGTGCACGCCTATAATCCCAGCACTTGGAAAGCTGAGGAAGAAGTATTGCTAACAGTTCAAGGCCAGTCTGAAGTGCAAGGTGAGACCATCTTAAAAAAAGAAAAACAAAAACAAGACAAGACAAAAAAATCCTACTGGTATCTTTTTATACCTCTAAGGTAGCACACTGCACAATGCTCCCTAGTTATGCAGCTCCTTTCTGACTCTCCATTGTCAACTCTGGACACCAAAGGTGCTATTCATCCCATAAACTCTGTAGTGCACAGGCCTCATGGCACTCAACAGAGTTTTTGCTGTTGAGTGGAAGAATTCACTTTCAGGCACCAAAGGATGGTTGTTGGACAGAGCATGTCATGGACCCTGAATTAGCTGGTGCTTGTGGTAGTGGTAAGCAGGGAACTGCTGGGATTTATTTTGCTTTTTCATTCATCACAGGTCAGTCTTCTTCTACAATAACTAAGCTGGTTCTCCTCCTATGATCTGTTTACTTTCCTGCAGTGAGTGGCATAAATTAGGAGCTGAATGGACTAGAGTCTCCTTCCTTCCCTCTTTAGTCAGTGCTCTGTTTGATTTCAGTTATACTCACACAGGCATGGATAGAGGAAGCCTGTGCCTTTGTCATGTGATCTGATACTTGAGTTAAGGTAGCCCTGTGGAAGGCGTGGTGTGGTTAGTCCAGTAGCCAGTTTTCACTGACTTCTTAACAGCCTCCTCAATCTCTGCTCCCTTCCCTCTGTAATAAACCTGACCTTCATTTCTATCTTCTCATTCTTTGAGGCTTTAGATAAGTACAGTATGCCACACCCTCTGGCTGTGTCACTTTTCCCAGGCTCTTCACCTGAGCTTTTTCTCCACACTCCACAAAGCAGCAATACCCCACCTGTGAACTCTGTGATGCCTTGGATTCTAGGGATTTAGCAGCTTTTGCTTGGATGTAGGAGATCTCATGTGCAGTGTCCGAACAATGGGTAGAGGCAGAGATATTCTGCAGACACAGAAGCACAGGCCTCACGATGGGAAATGGCATGCTGTGTTGCTGATCATGTTACTTTTCTCCCCAGGACCACATCAGTGGAGACCACTGCTTGCAACTGCAACTCCCTGAACCACGGCTGTCTCAATGCTTAGGCCTGGGTCCCTAAGCACGACTGTGCCATTGCTTTTGATTTTCACAAAGGCCTGCTGGTGATATCTCAGTCACCCTCTCTGAGTTATTCTCTGGATATCAGTTAGTCTGGGTCCCTAGTCCATGAATATCTTCCTCACTGCAGCCCCTCTCCCCATGAGGAGAGTGGGTAAACTGGAGCCAATCCCAGTAGACATTCTCTTTCAAGTGCATTAGATTCCTTCCAGGGGTGATGTGTCCACTAGTGGGCCTGGAGTGTAAGGATTGCTGGGTGTCAGAATGGCCCAGCTTCCTTTTCTGCACTCCCCTGATCCTGGGCTTGATTTGGTGGGTAGGCCTGCAGGTTGTCTCCATATCTGTGTTCATCTGCCTCCTGCATTTCTGAGTACCTGAACTTTCTCCTAAACAACTTTTAACATTCTCTTACGCACTGCTGTCTAATTCAGCCCTTATGGCTTGTCTTTATATTTCTTCCTTTGAGGGATTTCTGTTCAATTCACTTGTTTCTTGAATGATTATGCTGTTTCTTTTGTTGTTCAGGTTTTTGAGTTTTTACATATTCTAAAAATTAATCCTCTCTTGGAAGAGTAGCTGGTAAAGATTTTGTCCCATTCTGTAAGTTATGCCTTCTGTTAATTGTTTCCTATGCTGCAGAGAAGATTTTTACATTGTTGTCATCTAATTTGCTTACTGTTGGTTTACTTCCTTTGCTATTTCATTCCTATTCAGGAAGTCTTTTCCTGTACCTGTAGCTTCAAGCATATATCCTACACCATAGTCCAGCAGCTGTGAGGTGCCCAGTCTTATAGTAAAGAGTTCTATCCATTTTATCTGGTTTTAGTACAGAGTAAGATCTCATTTCATCCTTCTGCAAGTGTATATTTTTCCTTGCTGCAACTACTGAAAAGCATATTTTTTCTTTAGCACTTATTTTTGCCTTATTAGTCAGAAGTCAAATGGATTTAGGTGAATGAGTTTGTTTCTATGTCATCTGTTTTATTATAGTTGGCTACATGTCTGTTTTTGTGGAAGCATTTTGTTTTTGTTACTTGGCTTTATAGTTCTAAATTTGGTATTGTGTTGCCTTGAGTGTTGCTTTTTTCTCCTCAGGTTAGCAGGGACTATTCTGAGACTTTTATGTTTGTTTATAAATGCTAGGATTGGATTTTCTAGTTTGGTGAGGAATGTTGTTAGTATTTTAGCAGTGAGTACACGGAATTTTTAGATTAGTTTTGGTATTGTGGCCATTTTGACATATTTCTGCCAGTACATAAACAAGGGAGAATTTTCCATTTTCTAATGTCTTCTACAGTATTTATTCAGTGCTCTGTATTTGTCATTACAAATGTCTTCCACTTTGTTTGATAGGCTGCTTTCAAGTTATTTTTTGAACCTTTTATGAGTGGAATCATTTTTGTTTCTTTCTTGGTGGTTCCTTGTCATACAGAAGACAGATAGTGATTTTTTGGTGACAATTCTGTATCATATCACTTCACTGCATTTATTACACTTAACTGTTTCCTGGTAGAATTTTTAAAGTCTTTTATAAAGAATCATTTCATCAGTAAATTGAGAGAATTTAAATTCTTCCTTTATTATTTGTATACTTTTTATTTCTTTTTCTTGCTCAATTATATGGTTTTAAAGTTGAAATACTATATTGAACAGGAGTGACAAGTGCTGACAATTGTCTCATTCATAATTGTGGAGAATGTGCTTTCAGTTTTTGCCATTTCATCATGATGTCATTTGCATTTTTCACATAGAAGTTCTTGTAATGTATTTTCTACAAGTTTTTTTTTCATTATGAAGGAATGTTAAATATTTTCAAAGTCATTTTCTACATATAATGAGATAATCATGTGGTTATTGTCCTTGGTTTTATTCATGAGACTATTACATATATTGATTTAAATGGGTTGAAACATCATTGAATCTACTTGTGACACATGCTTGACCATGCTATATGATCTTTACGGTGGTGAATTTTGTTTTCAGGAATATTATTGATGATATATGCATCCATATTCACCATGGATATTGCTCAACAGTTTTCTTTTATCTGTAGTCTTTGTTCACTTTTGCTATCAGGATAATGCTTCACAAACTCAAGTTAATTACTTCATAAAAATAGTTTAGAAGTAGTTCTTCCTTTTTGGTTTTTGAGAATGTTTGAAAAGCTTGATCATATAACATGGTCAAGCTTGTACCACCAATTGACGCAATGATGCTTCAACTCATTTAAATCAATAAACATATTCCTCAGAATAAAACCAAGGACAAAAGCCACATGATTATCTTATTATATGTAGAAAATGACTTTGAAAATATTTAGCATTCATTAATCATGAAAAACCCTTTAGAAAATATCTTATAGATCTTTCTACAAAATGATAAAAATTCTATGTGAAAAATGCATATTCCATCATGTTGAAATGGGAAAAATTGAAAGCATATCTCCAAAATTATGAATGAGACAATTGTCAGCACTTGTCACCCTTATTCAATATAGTATTTCAAATTTCAAACCATATAATTAAGCAAGATAAAGAAATAAAAAGTATACTAATAAGAAAGGAAGAATTCAAATTATCTCTATTTACTGATATGATTCTTTTTCCTTTTCTTTTTTTATTTTAAAGAGAATAAAACAAAAGAGTACAGAACAAAGCAGATGAGAACAGAATGATGTAAGCAATACTGCACTTTACAACAAGACAACTGGATAATAAGAGTAGCTACCGTAATGTCTCTTTCTTTGTTATAGCTGAGCATGGCTTCACATACAATAATATCAAACATAACAAAGTAGTATAAAACCATTCAAGAGGATGAAAGAATTACAGTGCATTCTGAACCAAATAACAGAAAATGAACAATGGCTACTATAATATCTGATTTTCTATAAAAAATTTGTTTATACTATCACATATAGTCAAATGCAATAAGACACAACATGATAGAGCCAATGGTAATAGAAGAACAAAAGCATGGTGGGACTTCAAAGCAGGATGATATTAAATCAACGATGGCTGCCATAATGTTTTCTTCAAAGTAGCTGCTTATAACATCACACATAATAAAATAAAACAAAACAAAATCAAAAGATTCCAACCAATGAATGAAAATATTTTAAGGCTTCAAAGCAATGTAATGAGGAATTATGATTACAAGAGAAATCTTATGTACTCATTTTTTCACTAGGCAGACTGTATGGTATTTATACATATGAGTTTTATTTATTTCACTTATGAGTATGGTTTCAAGTTGCCTCCATTTATTTATAAATATCTCAATGTGATCCTTCTTTATAGCTGAGTAGTACTCCATTGTATAAAAATACCACAACTTTTTTATCCATTCCTCAGTTGATGGACATTCAGGTTGTTTCCAAGATCTGGCTGTTACAAATTTTGCAGCTATAAAGATGAATGCACATATATTACCATGGTATGATGTTTTCAGTTCTTCTGGGCATATGCCTAGAAGTGGAATAGCTGGGTCAAATGGGACATCCAAACCAGCTTTTGAGAAATTTTGAGTGACCTATACAGTGGCTGCACTAGTCTACACTCTCACCAACAGTGCAGAAGAGTTCCTCTTTCTCTGCAGCCTCTCCAGCATTTGTTGTTGATAGTTTTCTTTATTCTGACCATTCTTT
Source organism: Dolichotis patagonum (assembly GCA_004027295.1). Taxonomy (NCBI): domain Eukaryota; kingdom Metazoa; phylum Chordata; class Mammalia; order Rodentia; family Caviidae; genus Dolichotis; species Dolichotis patagonum. The sequence goes on from PVJX010048963.1 coordinate 6,484, forward strand.
CTGGAGTGAGATGAAATCTCAGTGCGGTTTTAGTTTGCATTCCTCTAATGATTAATGATGATGAACATTTTTTCGTGTATTTTTTTGCCATTCATATTTTTTCATCTGAGAACTTTGTATTCATCTTGGATGCCCATTTTTTATATTTGGTCTTTGAATTTTGGGTGTCTGATTTTTTTTTAATTCCTTATATGTTATAGACAGAAGTGCTTTGTCTGAGAGACAGTTAACTAAGATTTTTTTCTCAATTTGTGAGTTTTCTTTGCACTCTGCTGGTGATTTCTTTCAACATGCAGAAAGTCTTTAATAAGACGTGATCCCAATTATTGATTCTTGGAAGTATATCCTGTGCCATTGTATTCTTGTTCATTAATTCACTACCTACCCATACGTCTTCAAGATTTTTAGAGTAAAAAGCCTGCCGCCCTGGTAAGTGATCGTGGTCTTCAAACAGCCACCCCATGGTGGGGAAACAAGAAGTAACAGCATTTCCTGAGATCCATGCCATGTTGGAACTTAGGGTGCTGAGCCAACCAGTAACAAGCCTGCTGCCCTGGTAAGTGGCTGTTGTCTGGCAAGCCGCGGCCACCCAAGGGTGGGGAAACAAGAAGTGACAGTGCTTCCTGATCCGCGCCATGTTGGAACTTAGGGCGCTGAGACACCCAGTAACCAGCCTGCTGCCTACCAGGGCACAGACTTAGTATCAAACATACCGTATCTTCCTCCCCCACCCTCTGCTAACAATCAGGATCCAGGAATCTGGGTATCTCTTGGGAGGTGACCATATGTGGTACAGCAAGTGGGGGGAGTTTCCTTCTACTATCTCTGAAGGCAGATATTTTTATCACTGTTTTGCTTTGTCCTGATTAATGGTGTTGCTCTATTCAATATTCTGTTTTGATGTGTTCTATAATGTTGTGTATTTCTTTTGATTTTGCTGTACCTAATAGAAAAACAACTATTTTGAAGATAACGAGATATACAGTGGTGCCTATTATTGTTGTCCTGGTGACCTGCTGTGATGTTCTGTGCCAATTTCACTATACTGTCTCAATTGGCTTTATTCTATCCTGTTTTGTTGTATATTACTACCTCCAAGTTCATGAAAATTAAATAAAATAAAACAATAGAACATGAGAAAACAAGGTAACAAAATACCTCCAAAAACTCCCAACTCCATCAAAGCTGATCCATGTGACATGGATGATGAGAAACTCTAAAACAAAACAACAGAATTATATTAGGTGATTAAAAAGGAAATAACAAAAACAAAACATATCAATAAGATACTGAGAAAAATGAAACATGATATAACTAAACAGATAGTGTACTTCAAATGCAAAAGAAGGAAAAGAAAATGCGCTAAAGGATATAACTGCATGTATGTTTAAGTGTGTGGGATTGATAACCATATTACCAAGTTTTTGTTGGATCGTTGAACAGAACTGTTTATAGCCTCACTGTTTGTTCACTTTGTATGCCTAAATTTTGTAACATGAACAACAATTTCTAAGAAGACAATATATAATTTATCAAGTAGTGATTTCTTACTGTTTTTTTTGAAATTCTATATTATTTCTACCTTTTTTCTGTTTCACTTTTTTCTCTTTAAATTAAAAAAAAGATTTTTACTTACTTTGTGTTCCAAAAGATTGTGTTTCTGTTTTAATATTTAGATTTTTGATTCATTTAGACTTTAGTATAGTACATAGTGATAGGCATGGGTCTAGTTTTACTCTTTGGCATATGGAGAGCCAATTTTTCCAGCACCATTTATTAAAGAGACTATCGTTCTTCCAGTGAATGTATTTGGTCCCTTTATCAAAGATAAGGTGGCTGAGCGTGCTTGTAGTTGTAGTTATATATTCTAATCTTTCCATTGATCTTCAGATCTGTTTTTCTTCCAGTACCATGTTGATTTTATGACAATACCTTTGTAGTGTAGTTTCAAGTCAGAGATTGTAATGTCTCCTGCCTTGCCTTTGCTGATTAGAATTGCCTTTGCTATTCTAGGTCTCTTCTGGTTCCAGATGAATTTTAGGAGTGATTTCTCTAGATCTATGAGGTACGATAGTGGTATACTGATTGGGATTGCATTGAATATGTATAACAATTTTGGGAAATTGGCCTTTATCACAATATTTATTCTTCCTATCCATGAACAAGGGATGTCTTTCCATTTTCTGAGGTCCTCTTCAATTTCTTTTTCAGGGTACTATAATTTTCCCTGAATAGATCTTTTACTTCTTTCATTAGATTAATTCCTAAGTATTTCATTTATTTGGATGCTATTGGGAAGGTTGTGGCTTCTTTTATTTCTCTCAGTGATTTTGCTGTGAGTGTATAGAAATGCTATTGAATTTTACTATTGAGTTTGTGTCTGTTCCAATTCTCTGTAAAGTTCTTATAATGAATGAGTATTAGACGTTTTCAAAAGCTTTTTATGCATCTATAGAAATGATCATTTGATTCTCATTATTAAATGTATTGATATGGTGGATTATATTTATTGATTTTGGAATGTTGAAACATCCCTGCATTCTTGGGGTGTGTCCCACTTCGTTGTGGTGTATAATCTTCTTGATTATTTGCTGCATCCTGTCCACTAATATTTTATTGAGAATTTTTGACCTATGTTCATTAGGGAGATTGGCATTTAGTTCTCTTTTTTAGTTGGGTATTTCTCAGGTTTTGGTACTAGAGTAATATTTGCTTCCAAGAATGACTTAGGAAGAATTGTTTCCCTTTCTTTCACTGAGGAGTTTGAGGAATTTTGCCATTAAGTCTTCTTTGAATTTCTTGTCGAATTCAGCAATGAATCCATCTGGGCCTGGCCTCTTCTTGGCTGGTAAGGGCTTAATTACATCTTCAGTTTCATTAATGGAAATTGGGTTATTCTGGAGTTTTACATCTTCCTGACACAGCTTTGGTAGTTCATATGTTTCTAGTCATCTGTCCCTTTCTTCTGTGTTATCAAAAGTATGAGAGCAGATGTTTTTGAAATAGGTATTGAGAATCTTCTGTATTTCCACAGAGTCTGTAATTATTACACCCTTTCCATTCCTTATTACATGAATTTGAGTTTTTTCTTTCCCTTTTAAATAAGATTAGTGACAGATAATTATCAATTTTATATATTCTTTCAAAGAACCAACTCTTTTATTCATTGATTCTTTGTAATGTTTTCTTAATCTCTGTTGCATTAATTTCTGTTCTGATATTTATACTTTCTGTCCTTCTCTTTGCTCTGGGCTTGACTTGTTCTTCTTATTTTAGATGTTTGAGATATAGCATCAAGTTGTTTATTTGTGTTCATTCTGTTTTCTTGATGTGGGAATTCACTGCAATAAATTTTGTTCTGAGGACTGCTTTCATTGCAGCCCACAGATTCCAGTAAGTTGTATTTGTATTTTCATTTGCTTGTGGATATTGTTTAATTTCTTCTTTAATTTCCTCTGTGACCACTGATTGCTCAAGAATGCATTATTCAATTTAGATGTGTTTGTGACGTGATTGCAGTTTCTTTTATCATTAATTTCTAGTTTCATGGCACTATGATCCAATAACATGCATGGGATAATTTCAATTCTTTTGCATTTACTTAAGTATCTTCTGTGGGCTAATATATGGTCTATATTAGAGAATGTCCCATGTATTGCTGAGAAGAATGTATATTCTGATGTTTTTGGATGGAACACTCTGTATACCTCCATCAAGTCCATTTGTTCACAGGTGTGATACAGTTCTGTTCTTTCTTTACTGATTTTTTTGTCTGGTTGATCTTTCCCTTTGTGTTAATGGCATGTTAAGGTCTTCTATTATAATTGTGTTAGTGCTTATTTGATTTTTCATTTCTGTTAATACTTGTTTTGTATATGTGGGTGCTCTGTAATTTGCTGCATATATATTTAAAATTGTTATCTCTTCCTCTTAAAGTTTTCCCCTAACTAGTATGTAGTGACCTTCTTTATCTCTTTGGATCATTCTTGATTTGAAGTTCACATTGTCTGCAAACAGAATAGCTACCCCTGCTTTTATTTGGGTTCCTGTTGCATGAAGTATTGTTTTCCATCCTTTGACTTTCAGTCTTTGAGTTTCTTTTTGGGTGAGATGGGTTTCTAGTAGAAAGCATATGGTTGCATGTTGTTTCTTGATCCATTGTGCCAGTCTGGTTCTTTTAATTGGTGAATTGAGGTTGATTACATTAATGGTTACAAGTGTTATATATTGGTTTATTTTTGATATGTTATCATTCTGCCATTGATTCTTTACCTTTCCACCCTGTTTAATTGTTTGCCTGGCTTAGTGGTTGTTTCATATGTCTATCTAGAATGTCTTTCAGTATTCTTTGTAGGGTTGGTTTGGTGATCATGAAATTCTTCAGCTGTTCTTTGCCACAGAAGTATCTTATTTCTCTATCGATTTTGAAAGACAGTTTTGCAGAGTACATCATTCTGAGTTGGAAGTTGTTGTCCTTTAGGATCTGAAATACTTCACTCCATGCTCTTCTTGACTTCATTGTATTTCTTGAGAAGTCTGCTGTGATTCTGATAGGTTTTGCTTTATAGGTGATCTGTCTTTTCTCTCCAATAGTTTTTAATATTCTGTACTTATGTTGAATTTCTGAGATGGTGATTATTATATGTCTGGGTGTAGTTTTATTTTTTATGGCTATTTGGGGTTCTGTAAGCTTCAGTGATCTGTATGTCAGTTTCCATTCTCATGTTTGGGAAATTTTCAGCTACTACTTCTATAAATAGCCTCTTGATCTCATTTATGATGTCATC
>PVJX010048964.1:0-11269 GCA_004027295.1 Dolichotis patagonum
TTTTGATGTTTTTGAAGTTTTTGTTGTCATTAATATCTAGTTTCATGGTGCTATGATCTAATAACATGCATGGGATAATTTCAGTTCTTTTGCATTGACTTAAGTACATTCTGTGGGTTAGTATATGGTCTATTTTAGAGAATGTTCCATGTGCTGCTGAGAAGAATGTATATTCTGATGTTTTGGGATGGAACACTGTGTACATATACCAAGTCGTTTGTTCACAGGTGTGATTCAGCTCTGTTATTTCTTTGCTGATTTACTGTATATTGGACCTGTCCCTTTGTGTCAATCATGTGTTAAGGTCTGCTGTAATAACTGTGTTATTGCTTATTTGATCTTTCATTACTGTTAATATTTGTTTTGTATAGCTGGGTTCTCTGGAATTTGGTGCATATATATTTAAGATTGTTATCTTTTCCTCTTGAAGTTTTCCCCTGACTAGTATGTAGTGAGCTTCTTTATCTCTTTGGATCATACTTGGTTTGAAGTTCACATTGTCTGCAAATGGAATAGCTACTCCTGCTTTTTTTTTTTTTTTTTTTGGTTTGCTGTTGCATGAACTATTGTTTTCCATCCTTTGACTTTCAGTCTATGGGTTTCTTTTTGGCTTAGATGGGTTTCTTGTAGACAGCATATGGTTGGATGTTGTTTCTTAATCCATTCTGCCAATCTGTTTCTTTTGATTGGTGACTTGAGGCTGTTGACATTAATGGTTATCACTGTTATATATTGGTTTATTTTTGATGTTATCTTTCTGCTGTTGTATCTTTAGCTTTCCATTCTGTTTAATTGTCTGCCTTGCTTGGTGGTTTTATCCCATGTGTATCTAGAATGTCTTTCAGTATTCTTTGTAGGGTTGGTTTGGTGTTCATGAAGATTTTCAGCTCTTCCTGTCATGGAAGTATCTTATTTCTCCATCCATTTGGAAGAACAGTTTTGCAGGGTACGTCAGTCTGGGTTGGAAGTGGTTTTCCTTTAGGATCTGAAATACTTCACTCCATGCTCTTCTTGACTTCATTGTTTGTGTTGAGAAGTCTGCTGTGATTCTGATAGGTTTTCCTTTATAGGTGATCTGTCTTTTCTCTCTAACAGCTTTTAGTATTCTGTTCTTATGTTGGATTTCTGGGATGGTGATTATTATGTGTCTGGGTGTAGTTTTATTTTGGTTATGGCTGTTTGGAGTTCTATATGCTTCACTAATCCAAATGTCAGTTTCTATTCTCATGTTTGGGAAGTTTTCAGCTATTACTTCTGTAAATATCTTCTTGATATCATTTGGGCTGTCCCCTTCTTTTTCATTTGTCCCTATTAATCTTGTTATTTTTCTTTGCATCATCTTGCAGGTGTTGAATTGTTATTTCCTGATTCTTTGTTATTTTTAAAAGATCTTGTCTTTCCTGCTCACTGGCTGCAATCTTATCTTCGAGGTCTGAAATTCTATCTTCACTTTCATTGAGGCAGTTTTTACAGCTTTCAATAGAATTTTTGATTTCCTGTATATCTCTTTGCATCTAATTTATGTATTCTCTTTGTTTCTTATAGTGTTCATTCAGAGATTCTATCTGTTTGCTTTGTTTCTCTAGTTTTTTAGCTGTGTCTTCACTAGATGTATTCACTATTTCTTTCACTACTTTTATCATTTCTTCTTTTACCTGGGCAATTATTTCTGATTTGAATTTCTCCATAGCTTCCCCTAGTTGCTTCTTTATTTCAGTTGGTATCATTTCAGGAATTTCAGGTGTATGGCTTAAATTTTCCTCTGTTCCCATGTTTCCTAGGCTTGCTTCGGTTAGGCTGGAAGTTTGAGATTGCATTTTGCTCTTTCATTTTGTCATTTTCCTATATATTCAGGATTTGAGTGATGTTCCAAAGCTTTCCCGTGCATTGGGAATCACCTGGCCCACTTTTGGCTCCTGGGGCCAACTGAAGGCAACTGCTAGCCACTTGGAGTTTCTGGGTGTGGCCCTGTTAGGCCCAGAGGGACGTCCTGAGCATCCTCTGATGATTTGGGATGCTGGGTATGGTCTTACCATCTGGGAGCAAAGTTCCAAGGCTTCCCTGTGCACTGGGAATCAACTCACACACATTCGGCTCCCAGGATTGAATTCAAGCCCCTGCTAGCTGCTTGTAGTTGCTGGGCATGGCCCAGTTAGGCCTGTGGGGACCTCCCGTGCATCCTCCTGTGGTTTGGAATGCTGGCATAGTCTTACCCACTGGGAGCGAAGTTCCAAAGCTTCCCTGTGTGTTGGGATTCAACTTGCACATGTTCAGCTCCTGGGACTGAATTCAGGCCCTTGCTAGCCACTAGGAGGTCACTGGGTGTGGCTCCCTCACTGATTCTTCACTGGACTATTAAACAGCCTCTTCAAACACCATACTGCCTTCAACCTCCAGGTTATTACAGCCATATCCATCTTTGAAAAGACACGTTTGATTATGGCACTTCCACCAAAAACCTTCTGTGGTTCCCTATTGCCTCTGGAATGCACCAAATTTCCCACCTGCCTCCTGCTCTGGCTCACAGTCCACTCTCCCTTCCTAACTAATGTACTGTTCCTCTTCCTCCTTCTCCTCTTACTCCTCCTCATTTCCCTTCTCCTCCATCTCTTCTTTGTCCTTCTTTTTCCTCCTCTCCTCCCCACACATACATTTTATTCTGCCCTAAATTTTTCCTTTCCCATACATTTACTCAGGCTGTTCCTTATTATTATCATATCCTTTTCTTATCCCTGCTCTTGAATTCTTACCCACTCTTAATCCAGAAGCCAAGCCAAACTAGAAGTTTTCCCTACTATCTACCCCATTTTCCATTTCAGACCCAAGTACAGATGACCTAAAACTTAGCATGGTACAAGTTATGATTTTTCAATGTTTTGATGATGTGAGAGTCATAAAAAAGCATGCTTTGAAGTTTGCATTTACATCTTTCCCAAGCATAGCTGTATCAGTGCCTCACTCCTCTGGCCATGCTGTGCAGTGGCACAGAGCAGTCAGTCCTAGGATCACAAGGAGCAACATCCAACTGTCAAAAGTGCACTGTGTTGCTGAGCTAAAATGTGAGATATGCAATGTGTTAGGGTAACAAATGCATTTTCAATTTGTGATATTTTCGTACAATGGGTTTATTGGGATAACACCCCATTGTAAGTGGAGGAGCAGCTATATTTCTTCATGGGAAAGTCCTAAATGGAATCTCTAGGAGATGGGGATGACCAAAGATGCAGGGAAATGAGGATGCACCTGACCTTGACTGATAATGTAGTTTTCTTTTATTTTTTAATTTGTCAAACTCTTTAGTGAGTACACCAAAATCCTAGAAGACTACAACATGTCAAATTCATTTTTGGATCCACCATGGCACAGAGCAGGCCCTCAGCAAATGTATATTCACTGATAGATTAATAGAAATGGAGAAGAGAGGAGTGGAGGAGGAGAAAAAAGAAAGCATCGTAACATCAGGTCACCAAGGCAAGGAACAGACCAAAACATACATTTAAAATCCTCACATGGAAATTCACTTAATCCATAGCAAAACTTCTCATTTCTGAAACTCTCTCCAGGCTCTACTAGGAAATTCCTTCAAATATCTTCAATCTCTTCAACACTAGAAGATCTCTTTCAGAAAGATTGATTAATGGTGACCCTGTTTCTCTGACTACAGTTAATAGCAAGTGACTTAAATGCTAAATAATTTTTCTAAGTAGAAGAGACATACTGAGAACTGACCTCTGAGTTTCTTCCAGGTTCAAGAAAGCCAGAAAGTTAAATCCTTCCTCCTTGCAGCTCCAAATTCTACCAGGACAGCCACACTCTCCCAGTGATTTGGGAAATTTTTGCAACTGATTTATCTGTGCTTGGTCTCCCTCCCCTGCTAAGAGCATCCTTTACTTATTGTATCAATACTTTTTCTCTAATAAAGTTTTATTTTCACTGCACAGTCTCCAGAGTGTCAAAACTTGAAAACAATGGAAATGAAAAGTACTGCTGAGCCTATATAGTCAACACAATTCTCACCTGTACTGTCACTCACTGCTCTTGTGAATATAAACTAACATGAACACTTGGGGAAATTATTCAGTACTAACTACTAAAGTAAAACACATGCGTATGTTGTGACTCTGCTGTCACACTTTTAATTATATGCCCAAGAGAAATGAGTGTGCAAATTCCACCAAAAGAATATTCCTAGGTACATAAAAATATTCCCAAGTGTTGCATTGGTAATAGCCCACAATTGGAAACAATCTACATTTCCATTAACAGGAAGATGGATAAACAAATTACAGTCTTCAAAAAACCAATTTGGGAGAAAAAAACAGTAATAAAAGTACACATTGTGTGATCCAATTTATGTGAAGCTTAAGAATAGTTCAAAAATATCTCAACAGTAGTTAAAGAAATACAAACAGCCAATAAATACCTGAAAAAATGTTTGGCATCATTGACCATTACAGAAATTCAAATTAAAACATCACTGAGATTCCATCTCATTCCAGAAAGAATGGCTACCATCAAAAAATCAACCCATAACAAATTCTGGTAAAGCTATGGGGAGAAAGGAACATTCTCCATTGTTGGTGAGACTGTAAACTGATATAACCACGGTGGAAATTCTTCAAAAAACTAAAGGTTGAAATTCCATTTGACCCAACCAATCCCTTTCTAGATATCTTCTCAAAAGGGTTAAAGACATCACACTGCAGTGATTATATATATATATATATATATATATATATATATATATATATATCACTCATAATAGCTAAATCTTGGAAACTGCCTATATGTCCAGCAACAGATGTTTGAATTAAAAAGTGGTATTTATGCACAATGGAGTACTATTCTGGCAGAAAAAGGATAAATTTGAGTCACTTGTAGGAAAATAGATGCACCTTGAAGTCACAATGTTAAGTGAAGTAACACACACACATACACATACACAGGTTTAACTATTACAATGGTTTTTCTTATATGAAAATCTCATAGACATCAAAATAAAATACAGATAATAGGAAAAAAACAGAAAAAAGGATTATAATAATCCAGCATGGAAAATGTATCTAAAAGTCCTTTTTCACTTAGTACATTGCTCTTACATGATTTATATGTTCTGTGGCCTATTAGTATGGTTTTTCATGATAATTAGCTTTATAATTTCTCATAAAATAAATAAATGAATGAATCTGATGTTAGAATAATAAAGGGGATGGGGAGGGGAGAAAGCAATTGAACTGTATTATGTACATGTAGCAATCTCCTAGAGTGAATGTAATCATTATATACTGCACACATATATTAATAAAAGTCAAAAAAAGAAAAGAAGAAGTAAATAAAAGCTGGCACATAACAGAAACAATCAGTAGTTAAGAGGTAAAGGTAGGGCAATTATTAACTGAAAAACTGGATGTGGACCATTTATTTTTGGATGGAAATGTTCCATGTGTTTATGTGGGTAGTGGTTACATGGGTATACATTTGTTAAAATTCATCAAACTGCACACTTGTAATTGACTATATTAATTTATGTAAATTAACCTCAAAAAATAATTTCTTTTTTACTAACCAAGAAAACTTAACAGTCTTTTGAACTCCCTTTTCCCAGCTTTGCAAATTGAATCCAGTTCCTAGACCTCTGCCTGGTTGTCAAGATGTTCTATCACCTAGGCCTGCGTGGCCCTTCATCACTTGGTCTTACCTGATTAATTTCACTGCTTTCCCACTGCATCTAAACACCTAACAGTCACCAACATGACCTTGCTCAGACCACTCCATCTGTCTATACATTCACCCCTCTCCCTTTTCTGTAAGACACATCCTTCATATCAGACACAGCCATACCTCAAAACAATGTTTTGGTCAATGACAACCCACACATGCAACAGTGGTCCCATAAGATTGTATTTCACATGGAAAAGTCCTATCACCTATTGAATTGTACCCACTATAATGCAGTCACTTTGTTTGCACTTATGGACTCTACAGTGTTATTTCCCTGTGTATCATTCCTTTAGCATTACTGTGCACATTATGCATGGCATTTCTTTACACTGCCTTGCATATAACTCTAAATTCAATCTAATTGATTTCTAATAAATGATACAGTTAATCTTTATAATTGGTAGCACATGATTTTTTTCTCTGCTCTATTATGAATCCTAAAAGGCTGAGACTAAAGTACCTCTGTCTGCTAAATCCCTCTCTTTCCTGACATGTCTAATTTAATGCCACATATTCAATGGGTGCTCAAAAATTCCCTTTGTTCAAATTAAAAATAATACTAAATACTAGCAAGATAGAATAAAGAGTGCCTCTGTTACAATGCTCAAATTATCATGTCTGTTTAACTTAGGCAAATAAATATAATTCTTATTAGTAATCCTAACAGATTATTTTCTTAGTTTTGCAAGGATTATAAAAATAAGTTGTACTCAAACACACTTTTTTCTCTTTAGTTTTATTTATAAGAAACAACCTAGGTGTTGGGGATTTAGCTCAGCAGTATAAGCACCTGCCTAGCAGTGTGAGATCATGAGTTTGATCCTCAGTACCAAAAAAAGAAAGAAAGAAAGAAAGAAAGAAAGAAAGAAAGAAAAAAGAAAGAAAGAAAGAAAGAAAGAAAAAGAAAGAAAAGAAAAGAAAAAAGAAAAGAAAAGAAAGAATGTAGCTCTTTTATACCAGGTAGGAAAATTCTGAGTCATTTTCTTCACTGTCTTCCAGAGGTTCCCAGTGGGACTGAGCCCACTTACACATTTGAAAAGTGTCATATACACTTGCACTCAAATCCTCATCTCAGGGTCCATTCTAGAGAAATCCAACCCATGATCATGGGAGAAGACACCACTGCCAGTCAACAAAGAAACATCGGTTAGGATGGGTTTTAGAAAAGGAAAAGGCCAGAAAAAGAAAGGGAAAGGAAATGGAAAACAACCAGAGCAAGAGCATTTATAACAGAGATGCCACCTTCTATGCCCAGTGCTCAGAAGTACATCCATGTGAAAATTTGTACTAGATGAGATTCCTCTGGTTCCAAAGTTGTTTGTGTGAGCACCAAGTACAGCATCCTGAAAAATGTGCAATGAGACTCTTATCTTTTTTGTTCTTACTTTTAAAATTGAATCTAATAGTCCATGAATTTCAAACTCATCATACTCACTGATAGCACCAGTGGCCTTTGCAGAAAATTTTCTGACTTGTAGAAGACTCTGAAGACAAAAGGTTGTGCAAAGCCTGAGTATTACTGCTTTAAATATCTTGGGAAAATATTTAAGACATTTGTCACAAAAGAAAACCTGAAAAAAGAAAACTAGGCAACTGATACAGAAGGAAAAACATATCTTTACTGAAAAAAAATACAATGTGACCTTTCCTTTGTCAAAAATGACTTCAGGAAATCAGTATAATCTGGCAAGTGAACTTTCCAAGAATAATAAAGGAATCAATGTGTGCTTTATTATACAGCAGAAGTCCCTGATACAATCAGAAAGCTCTCTAGGAATGGAAAATTTTTCCATATTTTTGTAATAGTCAAGACATGAGAGCCTAAAATGAGCATTCATTTTTTCCTAATTAAAAATTCACCTTTGGAAATATTTTAAGTAAGGCTATACAGCCCGTGGTCAATGATACCCTTTTCTGTCCTACCATTGGTATCATCTATCCTGCATTTCATTACGTTTCTGGGTACCAGACTCACATAATCTAGTGTCAGAGATAATGTTGTACCCATAAGTTTAGCTTTACCAGGAATAAAAATTCCATAAAGAAAATGCTTCATTTTTTAAAGTTTAGAGAAATGTTGGGAAAATTAATATGAAAGCTTTGCTCACAAAATGTTTGAGTTTCAGAAACCCAAATTCTTTCCAACTCACTTCTCCATCCTAAGGAACTGGCTGTTGTCTTTATGGCCCCAGATGGAAGTATTTGGATAATAGGAAATAGTATAGAAAATGAGATGGTGGAAAAAGTTATGTATGAAGCACCAGGGAAAGGCCCATCAGCTACCTCCACCCAGCTGGGGAGATCCTCTCTTGGATGGGCAGCCAACACCAACTCAGGAAACAACCAGGACTTTGCATTTGGCTGCTCCAGAGGAATACAGAAAAATGACAAAACAAAGGAGAAAAATACAATCTCAAACTGAAATAAGTCCAGGATACATGGGCATGGAAAAAATGTAATTTACACACCTGAAATTTCTGAAATGATAACTAAAGTAAACAAACAACTCCATGAAGCTGTAAAGGAAATCAGATTAGAAATAATCTCCCAGGAAAAACAAGAATTGATTAACATAATGAAAGAAATGCTGAGCATATATAAAAAAGGCATAGTTTTAAAAAATAAAGAAGCATTAGAAAATCATGGAAACCTTGAATAAACAAGACACAAAAGAATTATAATGCATGAAACAGGTTCAAAGAGATACCTAGGAAATCAAAAATTCCATCAAACCTAGCAAAACCACTTTCATGAATGTGAAGATACACTTTTGCATGTCAAAGACAAGACTGCAGCCAACAAACAGGAAAGGAAAGGTCTTTTAAAAATAACAAGAACCAGGAAATAACAGTTCAACAGTTACAAGATGCTACAAATAAAAACAGTATGAGAGATAGGTGTAAACAGAAAAGGAGTCCACACAAATGATATAAAAAGACTTTTTACTGAAAATATCCCAAGCATGAGGAAAGAATCTGATATACAGATAAGTAAAGTATGTAGAACTCCAATTAGCCATAACCAAAATAATCTACACTCAGACATTTAATAATCAAGATCCCAGCATAAGAACACAGTGCTAAAAGCTATCAGAAAAAAGAATTAGATCACCTATAAAGGAAAGCCCAAGAGAATCACAGCAGAGACTCAACATAAACAATCAAGTCAAGAAGAGCATGGAGTGAAGTATTTCAAGTCTTTTTTTTTTTTCTTTTTGGTACCGGGTATTGAACTCACAACCTCACGCTTGCCAGGCAGGCACTTAAGCCACTAAGCTAAATCCCTGGCCCTCAAGTCTTAAAAGAAAATAACTTCTGCTCCTCGGCTGCCTCCCTGCTGCAGTTTGCACTCCAACTGCTTGGGCTCCCTGAACGCTGAGCTGTTGCTGTGGGGCAAGGAGTCACCCACTACCTCTGTCCCTGCCACCTGATGTGGACACTCTGATACCACTGCTCCTGTCATCTGTGCCTGCTCCATGCCCCTGGAGAAGTTTGCTACCATTTCCTGCTGGGTTCTACATCTGAGATCTGGTGTTCAGAAGAAAAACACAAACCAGTCAGGAGATTGTGCCCCTGGAGGTTCCGCTGGCCCCAGTTCACCATGCCCAGCTTCCGCCTCTCAATTTAGGGAGTCAAGAGCCTGTAGGGGAGTTGGGTCTGTGCAAGGACAGGGGATTGCACACCCAGAGGTTCCACTGGCCCCAGTTCACCACGCCCAGCTTCCACCTCTCAATTTAGGGAGTCAAGAGTAGACAGGGGAGTTGGGACTGCACAAGGTGAGTCCCCATGCCCCAGGGAGAGTTGGAGACCTGTGCTCCCAGTGACTGAGTTTCTAGCAAGCTACCAGAACACTGCACTGGGCCTAGGAGGTTCCAGGGTCTCAGTCAACCATGCCCAGTGGCCTTCTTTCAGTTCAGGAGGTGGAGACCATGCAGGGGGACTCTCAGCCCCCTTGGGCTGGCCTGGGGAGAGCTTAAGACCAGCACTCCCAGCAGTTGAATTCATATCCACCCCCTTAGGACAGGAGATTGTGCCCCCAGAGGTTCTGCAGGCCCCAGTTCACCATGCCCAGCTTGCGCCTCTCAATTTAGGGAGTCAAGAGCCTGCAGGAGAGTTGGGACTGAGCGAGGTATGTCCCCATGCCCCAGGGAGAGTTGGAGACCTGTGCTCCCGGCAGTTGAGTTTCTAGCAAGCTACCGGGGACACTGAACTGGGCCCATGAGATTCCAGGGCCTCAGTCCACCATGCCAACCAGCCTTCTTTCAGGTCAGGAGGCGGGGACTCTCCACCCACTTGGGCTGGCCTGGGGGAGCTTAAGACCAGCACTCCCAGTGATTGAGTTCATATCCACCCCCAAGTCAGGGGATACACCCTGGAGGTTCCGCTGGCCCCAGTTCAACATGCACAGCTTCCACCTCTCAATATAGGGAGCCAAGAGCCTGTGGGGGAGCCAGGACTGCTCCAGGAGGTGATATGCCACACACCCAGAAGAAGCATTGGAACATGGCTCAAAGCAAGGAAATATAGACAAATGACAAAAGGAAAGAACAAAATGCAGGCTCAAATCTCCAGCCCATCCCAAGAAATCCTAGGACCCATGTACATAGAAGAAAATAGAAGTCATGCACCTGAAATCACTGAAATGATATCAACTGAAAAAAGGAGCAACTAGGGGAAGCTATGGAGAAATTCAAGTCAGAAATAATTGCCCAGGTAAAAGAAGAAATGATAAAAGTAGTGAAGGAAATAGTAAACACATCTAGTGAAGACACAGCTAAAAAACTAGAGAAACGAAACAAACAGAATCCCTGAATGAACACTATAAGAAACAAAGAGAATACATAAATTAGATGCAAAGAGATATATAGGAAATCAAAAATCCTATTGAAAGATGTCAAAACTGCCTGAACAAAAGTGAAGATAGAATTTCAGACCTCAAAGATAAGATCGCAGCTAGTGAACAGGAAAGGAAAGATCTTTTAAAAATAACAAAGAATCAAGAAATAACAATTCAACAGCTATAAGATGATGCAAAGAAAAATAACATAAGATTAATAGAGACAAATGAAAAAGAAGGGGACAACCCAAATGATATCAAGAAGATATTTACAGAAGTAATAGCTGAAAACTTCCCAAACATGAGAATAGAAACTGACATTTGGATTAGTGAAGCATATAGAACTCCAAATAGCCATAACCAAAATAAAACTACACCCAGACACATAATAATAACCATCCCAGAAATCCAACATAAGAACAGAATACTAAAAGCTGTTAGAGAGAAAAGACAGATCACCTATAAAGGAAAACCTATCAGAATCACAGCAGACTTCTCAACACAAACAATGAAGTCAAGAAGAGCATGGAGTGAAGTATTTCAGATCCTAAAGGAAAACCACTTCCAACCCAGACTGACGTACCCTGCAAAACTGTCCTTCCAAATGGATGGAGAAATAAGATACTTCCATGACAAAGAAGAGCTGAAAAACTTCATGAACACCAAACCAACCCTACAAAGATTACTGAAAGACATTCTAGATACACATGGG
>PVJX010048965.1:0-11265 GCA_004027295.1 Dolichotis patagonum
ACAATCCTCCTGCCTCAGCCTCTGGAGTGCTAGGACTCCAGACAAAGACCTCCACACCAGCTTTCTAAGCGCCCCCATCTGCCAAGTAAGGGTCAGATCTTAACTTGCAGGATGGTCAGCAGGCCTGGGAAGAGAAGCAGTGGACAGGGTGTTACTCAAATGACATCTCCAGACTCAGTCCTGCCTTCCTCCTGTGGGGTTCCAGATCCCTGTATCCATGGCCCAGCAGAGATGCCTGTGGTCCAGGGCCCTGGACACCTCTCACTGCTCCTGTCCCCACCCTCGAAGTAGACAGAGCAGCCAAAGGAGTCCAACTTTCATAGCTGATACAGCCACAGAGGCCAGGCTGGAAGCGAGAACAATGAGAGGGCCGGGTGGAGACTGTGGCAAAAGTCTACGCCTGCCCCACCTCAGAGGGGTGGGTGGGAGCCCCAGCCAAGGGGTGTCACGGAAGCACGTGGAACCCAAACTGCCAGAACTTGTGATTTTTTTTCAAGAGAAGATGGAAATCTGGACATCTATGTGAACCCGGTCAATTTGTAAATGCTGGCAGCTAATTAGATTTTTTTAAGTAATAATAATACAGTGAGAGCCAAACAAAACAGGCAGGGCTAGCCACAGCCACGGCTGGCAGGTCTGAGTCTCCAGAGTAAGAGGCTTTGACTTCATCCACTGCCCACCCTGTCCCCAGCCCACAGCTTGGGATGGAGGTAGGCGGTTTGAAGGAAGCCTTGGGAGCACCCCAGGGCAACAGCACCATCCTGCCCAGCCCTCCCTCCAAGGGGCATCTTCACCACCACTTTGCAAATAGGAAGCAAAGGCGCAGAGTCCCAATCTCTCAGTGTCAAACAGCATTGGCTCCCACTGCAGGCCCAGTCCTGGGGAACCCGTTCTGTCCTTGGCTGTCACCCAAACCATCGAGGTGCCCTCCAGGAGGGCCCTGGGTCAGCCCCCTTCTCCAGGGGCCTCTGGAGGAGCAAGCACCCCAACTGCACACTTTCTTCTTCTTTCTCTGGCCTTCCTCAGCGACACCTGCTGGCTCAGGCTGGCCAAGTGGCCATCACAGAGCTGAGTTGAGAGAGACCAGGACAGTGAGAAAGGCAGACTAGGCTAAGGGGGAAGCCGCAGCACGGAGGGCAGAGGATGGGGGTGGGGAAGATGAAGAGTCACACCCTCCCCTGCAACCTGTGCTCCCCAGTGCCCCTCAGGGCCCCTGGGATAGGAGCCTCCACCATGCACAAAGCCTGCCAGCCACCCCTTGCACTCCCCCAAGGCTGGGGCTCCCCCCAGCCCACCAGAACAGCCAGGACGACCACGGGACTGGGGACCATGGAGTTGCTGGTGTGTGTGACTGTGTTTAAGGTCCAGGATTGTGAGGCACTCAGTGTGGGGCTGTTTGTGTCTCCGAATATGTAAGAGACACGTGTGTGGGAAACACGTGTATCACATGTGTTGGAGATCTGTGTGTGATGGATAGCCGCGTGGGGCTGACTCGTGTGCATGTTAGGCATGCGTGTTCCATCAAGACACTGCTGTCTGATAAAGGGCCATTTGTGTCTGAGGGACCCTGGTGTGCAAGGCACGTGTATAGGAAGCACGTGTGAGCACTGAGGCTCCTGCATGGGAGAGATCGTGGACTGGGGAGGGGGCTGGGTCGTCCACGCACGCCATACTGAAACTTCTGTGTGGCAGTGAGTGTGATGGGGCTGAGAAGTAACAAATCCAGAGGTCCAAGTCTTTCCTGCCCCGGGGGTGGTGACCCGGGGAACCTGTGGGATGATCCCGTGGGGCAAGGGACCCTGCCACACAGGGCTGGGGCTATGACTCACGAGACTAGGTCCGGGGACAAGAGAGGAAGAGACAGCCCTGCTGGGTGGGGGACTCGCCCGAGGCAGCCCCCACGCGACGGGGATCCCGACCACCAGACCCGGCGGGTGGGCGGCGGCGCGGGGAGGCGCGGGCGGCGGAGCCTTCGGAGTCCCTGCGTCTCAGCCCGCGAGGAGGGGGCGCCCAGCCGGGACGCGGGTCCCGGGCGGGAGGGGCGCGACACTCACCGCGGTGCGCTCCACTCCGCCGCTTCTGTCCGTCCAGCAGCCGTCGGCGTCGAGAGCCGGGCCCCAAACTGCGGGCGGCGCGGGGCGGGGCAAAGGACGGGGTGGGCGGGGCAAGGGCGGGGATGGGCGAGGCGCTGGAGCGGCGAGGATGGGGGCTTGTGGGCGGGGAGAGGGGCGGGGCGGACAGCTGTGTCCCCTCCCCCTTTCCTCGCCCCTGGGGCGGAGTCTGCCACCCGCAGGGACGGGGTGCCTTGTGAAGATGCGCGCAGCTACCTGCTCTCTCAGAACCCTCTGTGCACCACTTTCCCGCCCTCGCTAAACTTTAAGTCCCCATCTGCCGCTGTGGCCCAGCCACCGCAGCCAGCCTGAGCCTCAGGGTCCCCACCTGGATGGAGGCCCAGGACTCTTGCCTTGGACACGCTGTGGTGGCCTGAGGGCCTCTCGGGTACAAAACGAACGAGGATCAGTCCTGTTAGAGGCCAGTCTGGCCTCCCATCACAATGCTGCCTTTGGTATGAACACTGACCGCTAGCCCGGCCCCCCACTGAGGCAGGCGGGGACACCCCAGTTTGGCTGGGCTCCCCGCTATCGGCAGACCTGTGCCTGCGCTAGGAACAGACACCGCGGGGAAGAGGGCATTTGGGGATCAGGGGCGGTCTCAGGTCCTCGACAGGTCAGAGGCTCCAGAGTCATACCGGAAGATCCGGGTTCTGCCGGCCCAAGACCCACATTCCCTAGAGCAGCCCAGGGGAAAGGACTGCCCAGAGCCCAGATTGCAAACCTGGTCCCTCCCCCAGCACCCACGGGGGTCCCAGAAGCCAGGCAGGCAGCAGTCCTGAATGCTGTCCGTCCACCTCTCTGCCTCTCCAGCCACTGCATACATCTCTGTTTCTCTCTTTTACTGTAGTGAAATTTATATAGATAAAGTTCACTCTTTTAACCACTTGGAAGTGTACATGTGGTGTTAGAACTTTTAGAACTTCATCACTGGCCCTCTTTTGGGACACACCTTTGTCTCTCTCAGTCTTTGTCACTGTGACCATCCTCTCTGTCCCTCTTGGTGTCTCCGTCAGAGAATCCATGTCTGTCTGTCCCTCTCCCTTCTTCCCCTGTCACCCCATCTCTTCCTTCCTGCGTCTCTGTCTCTGTTGTAATGTCATCTGTCCCTCCGCCTCACTCCATTTGTCCCTCTTCGTTCCTGACTCTGTCTCTTGGTCTCTGTGTCTCAGTCCAGGGTCCACATTTTCCAGGATCTGAGGCTGAGCAGCTCCTCCCTTGCCTGTCACTACCTCACATCTCAGCAGCAGCAATGGCCCAAAAGTGTGGACATCGCCACCCCTGGGCCCCTGCAGCCCAGGACAGCAGAGAGGCAGCTGAGAGCAACTGTACAGAGACGACCACTTGCCCAAGGTCACACAGGGAAAGGAGGTACAGCCAGGAGGGGCCAGTAGCTCACAGCAGAGCCAGGAGAGGGTGAGACCAAAGCCTGCACTGAGAACTGGGCTGCCTACCTCGGTGTACCCCAAAAGAAGGCCAGTGAAGAAGTTCTGAAAGTTCTTTCAGTCTAAATCTGGGCAGCGCCCTTTCACATTGCAGTGTTACCAGCCCAGAGAAGTAGCAACTGACACACTAGCCTGATGCTCTGCTGTGTCCTTCCCACCACCACTGACCTGTGTGTGTGTGTGTGTGTGTGTGTGTGGTGTTATGATAAGGATTGAATCCGGGGTTTTTATGCTGATCTACATCCCTAGACTCTTTCTTTCTTTCTTAATTTTTATTTTGAGACAGGATCTCCCTGTTTTGGTTACTTTTCTCTTGTTGCTGGAACAAAATACCCAACACCCAAAATTAGGGAAAGAAGCTCACAGTTTGTAGGTTTCAGTCCATAATCAGCTGACTCCAAGGCAAGGTGACCTGGCACAGGGGTAACAGTTCATGGCTGTGGAAAACAGCAAAAGCAACAAGAGCAAAAAGGGAAGAGCACCAGAGAAGACTCTTTCTGTCCCTCGCATTGTATGTAGGCCACCCATCCTAGAGTGGGCATAGCACTCACACCCATAATCCTAGCACTAAACTATGAATCAATCACAAACTCCAGAAGCCTACCCCCATGACTACATGGGGCTTTGGAGGGACATCTAGGCACAAACCGTAAGGCTCCTTAAATTGCTAAATTGCCCAGGCTGGGCTTGAATGTGATCTTCCTGTCTCAGTCTCTCAAAGTGCTGGGAATACAGTTGTGCACTACCACACCCCGCTCAGACTGAATTTTTAAAGTTCATTCATAAGCTGCTACTATAACCTGGTAGTTAAGAACTACTGCATGCCAACTGTGTGACTGTGTCCAAGTGACTATTCTCTGGGTCTTTGTTTTCTGTTCTCTAAAATGAACACTGTGACGTCAAGGCCTGTCTCAGGGATGGACAGGATGATCTCACTGAAATTGGAAAGTGGGGTTTTTGAACAAAGGGAGTGCTCAGTAAATAAGGGCCAAGTGAGGAAATAACAGATTGAAACCTTCCTTCTTTCGGTGAGGGAGATGGCCTGGACAGTAAAATGAGGCAGCTCTTAAGCCACCTAACCTGCCCTGCCCTTCCCTGCCACAGGCCCCAGACCTGAGGCAGAAGCTCACCTTACAGCCTGGCCAGCTTCATGCCACCAGACACTTCTCCCTGCCTCTGTTACTCGAGTTGGAGATGTGGCCAAGGCTGCCGTGCCCTGGGAGCCCAGCCAGGCTGTTATCACAGACAGAGTGCACATCACGCACCAGGAATTTGGGGCCCAGGCCTGGCTGACACACAGTTGGAGGAGGCTGTAGGCTGATAAGGCCAAGACAGAATGGTCGCAGTGGGACCAGAGTTATTTACACCAGTTACCATCTCATGGAGACACCAGGGCTGAGTGTGGGGGCCTCACCTGGGCCAACTGAACAGCCAGATAGGGACCAGAAGGCTTGCTGCCCTTGGGGCTTTGTTCCCACTGGGTAGCTTTGGGGACCTCACTGCACTTCTCTGAGCCTCTGTCCCAGCATCTGAAAATAAGTCATAATAATAGGAACTTCATCCATCAACACCTAAGGTTTAGATGCACGGACTCTGGCTTAAACCCAAAGCCTCCCTGTGTGACCTTCAGCAGGCGGCTTTCATCATCCTCCCTTGGTGTCCTCACTGCCCTCCTGAGTGTAGAACATATGGCTCAGGCGTGCTGTCTTGCCAAGTGAACTCCCCATTTCCCATACATTTCTGTCCTAGCGACATCAGTCATACATATTATGACATACTCGAGGGTCCCTGCTTTTACAACCCCAAAATGCTGAGCTAAATGTATTTGTCTTATAAAGCACACATCCTTAGCAATAGAAACTGGACTGAAACTGTCATGGTTAATCTTGATTGTCAACTTGACTGCACTGACATACACCTAGGACATTAGTAAAGCACACCTCTGAGTGTGTCTAGGTGGAGGTGAGGTTGTGGCCTCGGGCACTGTATCCTCTCTGGCTCTTCCCCTGTGTGCACTTCCTGGATGACATCCCCTTCCGCCACGCCCTTCCACCAGGATTTTATGCCTTGGAGCCTGCTGATCATGGACTGAAATGTCTGAAACCAGGAACCTAAATAAACCTTTCCTTTAAATTTCTAGTGTCAAGTACACTGTCCCAAGGGGGAAGGTGACTAAGACAAAGATGATAATCAAATATTGCAAACAGCTTTCCAGACAGAGGCCTGCATCTCCCAGGGTGGCACAGCCTGGTATCCTAAGGTCCCAACAAAATCCCAGGGCAGTGCTGCTGCAGACAGAGTTTTAGAATAAAACTTGTCAGGCCTCTTCAGTTTCACCCATTCACACCCCAGTCCTTATCCCCAGAATCCTTCCTGTCACCCAGAGAAAAGCTGATTTACATGTGGGGAGCCTCCCCACCGCCTACCTGTGGCAGAAACTAAACATCATCAGCTCTGCTGCTCAAGTGAGAGGCACAATGACAGAAGCCTAAGAGGGTGGATCCCATCTGGTTAAAGACCAGCCTCCCTGGTCATCAGTTGAGGCCACGCGTGTCTGGGACCACAGGACAAGAGCAGCAGGGATGTAACCAACTTCCAGCTCATGTTCGTACCTCTCTTTCTTCTGTCTAAAAGCACTCACCCTGCCCAACCAAGTGGACATCACACTGGCCTGGAAGGAATCCCTGGTACCAGGAAGCCATCACACCTTAGAACTTCACCTGGAAAGTCCTAAGCCATGGGTCTCTTTGTCGTAGTAGCTTAACTTATGCCTAACCAGCTTCAGGCTCTAGCTTCAGTGCTCCCCTGAGGGGCCTCCATTCTCCCAGGGAAACTCCACAAAGACTTGTTCAGTCTGCATTTCTGTTTTCTGTCCATGCACATCTCCAATCACCAGTGCTTCTACAAAACTCTGCTTTCTCTATGCTGGGTCCAGTTGGCTCCCCTTCCTGGCTGGGCACCTGGCTCCGGTGTGGCTCACTAAGAGTGTCTGACCCCAGCCTTTGTAGCTGGGCTGGTGCTGGGCAAGGGGGTCTTTGGGTAGGGTAGACTGAGGCTGTGCTGGATGCTTCGAGGCCTAGCCCGGGCTGGGAGCCTAGAAGGTGGACGCAGCCTCAGAGCAGAGGTCTAAGAAGCAGGAGGGAGGTGACACAGTGACAAGACATTCAAGCACTTGGTTGTACAGTGGCCCGAAGTCATCCCGGCCATTTGGAAGCTCCTGCCAAGTGGAGCTGCAGTTTTATTTTTTAGTTTGTTTGTTTCATGTGGAGCTTCAACCAGTTGGAACCAGAGCTTCCTGTACCCAAATTCTAAGGCCAGAGAGCCTTGGCTACTAGAACTTTGTTTGCAGAGGCCACATTACCCACCAATACACTGTGCTGGACAGCCCAAGCCTTTCAGAGTGGAGCTTAGCCACCAAGGACCTACTTTTATAATGACCCAATTCCCTTCAAGAGTTGCTTCCCTTAAAATAAAATGGGCAGTTTGTCAGGAAAGATACTTCCCTATCTGTTACCCAGATACTGTGTATCAAGCACAGAGTGATTCTGTGATTCCTCTTTGCAATCCTGGAGGTTCTCCATATTATTATCCCCACTTTACAGATGAAGAAACTGAGGCTCTGAGGCAGAACTGGGTTCTCAGCCCAGAGCAGCCAGGCTCCTGATCAGCACATCTTTCCTGCCTTCTGGAGGAAGGATGGACCATGTAAGGAGGCCATGGGTCCCCGCCATCACAGACATGCAAACTGGACCCTTGGGGTGTTTGGCAGGGTGCTGGGTGGGTGGGGTCTAAAGTGAACAGAGTGGGGCATAAAGAAAGAGGATTTGGGAAGCCTTACTACTGTGCTTCGCTTGCTCCTGGAAGCAGCTGAGCCTGGCGCCTCCTGCCTGCCAAGCAGAGCCCAGGCCCTGCCTCCCAGGGCTGCTCACTCCTAACTCACTGCAGCTGCTCCTGCCTGGTATGAGGACATTTCTGGCGCTTCTCAGTTCTGGCCACACTCAGCCCAACCTTGGGGTTCAAGCCAGCTGTCCTGCCAGGCAGAGGGTGGGGGCAGGGGTGCTAAAGCAGCCCCAGTGAGCTAGAAAAGTAGGCCGAGATGCCTGCCAGCCCCTGCCCTCTGGAGAAGCCCAGAGAAGTAAAGAGCTTGCTGGAGGCCACACAGCAGAACCACCAGGGGCTGAAAGGGGCAGCCCAGAGACAGGAGCCTTGGTCTTGACAAGTCACTGGATCACTCTGAGCCTTAGTTTCTCCATCTGTGAAATGGAAGAGGCTGGCTCTGACTTTAGGAAGTTAAAGAATACACACGAAACATTCAGCAACAGTACATCTATCCTCCTGAGAGAATCTTCCAATCACTTTTGTGTTGTACCCATGTAGGAACGTAAGAAAAAAATGAGTGAACGATGTGCATGTGTACCCACGAAGGAAGCTGTGCATGTTTGTCTGTCCACAGTCAGCTTCCGATGAACATTTTCTTCTGCTACATGGCTTTTCATGGTTTTCTCATGGTTTACTATGTCCATTTATCTACACTAAAGCATATCTCCATAATTCCCCAGTTCGCAAGTTTGCTACAACTGGTTTATTTCTCTGATCCTCCATGGATCATTTACTAATGATTTTATTATAAAAAATGACTGAAGAGCATCCTTGAATCTAGAGATCGGGCATCTTCCCACTTCCAAGGAGGGACAGGGCAAAGGGAATGTGCCTTTTAAGCTTTTGCCATTCTTACCGAAGGACACCCAGAGTTGTTTCACGTGGTGGCCAGCCCTGAGCAGCAGTTTGTTGAGGGCAGGCTCACCAGCACTTTTCTCTGATCTCCAGCTTTAGGATTAGGCTTAGAACCTTCTTCCATTAAAGATGAATAAGCTGCTTAATTCTCTTCCAGTTTTTTCTTTTATCTACCCATTCTATACCCATCTATCCTTCCATTCTTCCAACCATCATCCATTCATACATACATACAGTTTTCCATCCACATACCCATCTGTCCATATCTATCCACACATACATGCATACATCTCTCCATCCATCATCCATCTATCCTTCCTTCCCTCCATTCATCCTTCCTCCCTTCCATCCATTCATCCTTCTTCTCTTCCATCCAGCCATTCATCCTTCCATCCATCCTTCCTTCCATTTCATCCTTCCTTCTATCTATCTGTCCATTCTTCTTTCCACCCATCTATCCTTCCTTCCTTCCATCCATCCTTTCATCTTTCTTTCCTTCTATCCACCCATCTACTCTTCTTTCTATCCATCTATCCACCACTTTCCATCCATCTATCCCTCATGCATCCATCCATCCTTCCATCCTTCCATACTTCCTTGCATCCACCCCTTTCTTAACTGTTGCCCTTAAATCTCCACAAGCCTCTCTGTCTGCCCATCCTACATAGGTGCTGGCTGGGCCCCAGTTGGGGGGCAGGAATTTTTAGCAATCCCTGGGAGCCTCCCTTACAGGAATGGGAGGAGGGAAAACTCATCCATTTAAATAACAAACCTTGTGCCAAGGTTTTAGCTCAGTGGCACAAGCACCTGCCTGGAAAGTGTGAGATCATGAGTTCAATCCCTGGTACCAATAAATAAATAAATAAATAAATAACCTTGGCCTCTGCAAATAACCGGACAGGACTCAACTCAAGCTGTCCTGGAGTATGAGCAAGTTTAGGATCTTAGTCGCAGGTGACTATGGTGAGCTCACCTCCTCTGCCCACAGAGACCTAGACCACTGGCCGCTGCTCTAGATTCTCCACTGTGTCTGAGCTGAGGCCACTCAAAGCCACTCATCCCCAGTGATGGAGCACAATGGCTTCTAATGCACGGGCATCGAAGCAAATCCAGGCCATCCCGGCAGACGGCAGACCCACACATGATGTCTCCCTGTCACACTGGGGAAGCCCTTTGGAAGTCACTGAAACCCCAGTCCCACCCCACCTCCTGCCAGCTGGCCCCTCAGAGTGCACTACTGTCTGCACCCCTCCCCGCCTCCCCTGCCCCCAGATTTCCTTGCCACCTCACCTAGGCTTGGAAAAACCCATCTAGGCTTCCTGGAAGACCCTAAGGAGCAGTGACAGAAATAGCAGCTGAGGTGCTGCATTACAATTCATAAAGACCTGACAGCCTCTGAGTCCCTCTCCACTACTTCACAACTGAGGTGGAGAGACAGCTGAGCCTGGGTCCTGCCCTCCCCTACCATCCTGGAGCCATGTGGCCTGTCCTTGTCCCAGGACCGTGACAAGGATGGACCACAGTACCTTGCAGTGGTCTGCCCAGCCCATAGAGAAGTTTCACCTTCCCCATTCCAACATTTAGACCTCAGGATTATGACCCAAGCTAGTAGTTATCGTCACTTCTGGTGACCATATCCAAGCACCATGCCCACTAACTCCCTCAGTCTCTCTCAGAGCTGCTTGGCAGCCATGGGCACATCTGCATGGAACTGCCCTCTGGGGTCTTTCCAGCCCCTCCAGCTCCAGCCTCTTCTCCCTTCTGGCCTCTTGACTGAGGCCCTGCTAAGGTACCCACACTGTAGACCACTTGGGAGCTGGCTCCAGCTCCTGCCAGCACAGAGGCCCCCAAAAGGGGGCAGTCCTGAGCCTGTGCCCCGTTTGTCCCATGCCAGCTTTGACCAGACCCACTCAGCTCAGGACGCGGGCCCAGCCTGAACTCCATACCTCACCCCCTTCCCTGGCCTCCACATCCATCCACCAACTAAGGGCCATGCTGAAGGCTTGGTAGGAACCCAGGCATGGCCCTGAGAGGGCAGGAAAATTAGCAAACTCGGTTAAAAGCCAATTCTTCTAAGTTAGATTTAAATGCTGCCTGACATTTATTGGGCATCTTCCTCTCTGACACCAGGTCTTCAGGGATTGGCTCTCATCAGGAACATATCCGCCCCTTCCTGGCTATTCCAGCCACTCAGAGCCCAGAGAGATCAGCATCTTGCTTGGTCACTGATTTGAGGCTAGGTGCCAGAGATCTGGGCATCAAGGCAAAAGCATGGCTGGCCGGGAAAGAAGAGGGCAACCTCAGTGGGTGACTAACAATGAAACAAGCAGGATACGCCCATTACAAACATGTTAGCCAGAAGGAGAAAATGTGACACAAGGCGGGGACTGATTTCAGTTATGTAAAGACAATGGGGTTGGGGGCCTAGGAAAAGCAGGGTGTCCCCACCCAGAAATCCTCTCCAGACCTTTCCACAGGCACACTGCCTCCCTGAGTGTCCTTAAAAGTGTCACCCCGCTATGTACATCCTGATTCCACGAGTATCCCTGTTGCATTGATGGGATGAGCTGTAGCCCCTTCACTGTATTTGTCTCTCATTTTCAAGGCTGCATAATATTCCACTGACCAGCTCTGAGACACTAAATGTCTCTCTCAGCTATGGAGAACTATGGTTTTGTGGGGTCTTTTTTTTCTTTTTTCTGTATTACAAATAATGTTGCTGTAATTATCTTCATGACCCCATCATTCTGTGACATTTGTACAAGTCCTATATGACAAGCATTCAGAACAGGGGGGCTGGGTCACTGAGTATGCATGTGTTCAAATACAGAGGTTCACACCAAGCTACCATTTCTGAGTACTCAGACTCATACGCATGGCCAGGCTGCTGCCAAGAGCTCTGCCTCCTGCCTGACGCTCATTAATGTTTGCCCATGTGGTAGGTGTGAAAGGGATCTGGGTGTGGTTTTAATTTG